>WNWK01000050.1:745000-805000 GCA_009830355.1 Cherax destructor
CCATGGTTGTGTCACTGTTGTAACCATGGTTGTGTCACGGTTGTATAGACTGTTGTAATCACTGTTGTGAGGGCTGTTGTAACCACTGTTGTAACAACTCTTATAGTACTGTTGTATCCACTGTCGTATCACTGTTGTAACTACTGTTGTAACACCTCTGTAACGACTGTTATATCAGTGTTGTAGCCACTGTTGTGTCACTTTTGTATACACTGTTGCATCACTGTTGGAACAACTGAGCTGTTGTTATACTGCTGGAGTAAGTTATCTAGACTGGTGACTACACGAGTAAGTTATCTAGACTGGTGACTACACGAGTAAGTTATCTAGACTGGTGACTACACGAGTAAGTTATTCAGACTGGTGACTACACGAGTAAGTTATCCAGACTGGTGACTACACGAGTAAGTTATCCAGACTGGTGACTACACGAGTAAGTTATCCAGACTGGTGACTACACGAGTAAGTTATCCAGACTGGTGACTACACGAGTAAGTTATCCAGACTGGTGACTACACGAGTAAGTTATCCAGACTGGTGACTACACGAGTAAGTTATCCAGACTGGTGACTACACGAGTAAGTTAACCAGACTGGTGACTACACGAGTAAGTTATCCAGACTGGTGACTTCATAAGGTCAGGTATTCCACCATTGAGAGGCAATCAACTGTGCTCAAATATGGCCATTCTATGGGATTATCCAGTTGCCAGTGAGGAGCTTATCCCCGTGTTCATTTTGTTGAAAAGCGCCCAGCCTCTCAGGACGTATTCAGTTATTCTTATTACACCAAGGATCATTTTGTTAAACCCTAATACACCGGGGTTCATTTTTCATCACTGTCAACCTGGTTGTTATCAGAGGTTCAGGTCGTACAAGGAGCAAAGGGGGAAATGCACGAACACTCCGTCAGGAGGATCAGTTGTACTGTACAAAGGAAGGTCGTTGAGTGTATTTGACAATGGCCTACCCTTGGGAGCTTCCAAATACTTTCCCCCTAGAAGCTTTCCCCCATCCTTACAAATAATGTTTGCTTTCCCTTTCATTTGCTTTCTTTTGTAAGCAATTCAGGTACGTATAGTTTCTTCTCTCTCTCCTGATTGACATATTACACATACATAACATGGCAATAATTTACTGCATGGTATATCAATTATGACTCCCATCTTCTACTGATATATATATATATATATATATATATATATATATATATATATATATATATATATATATATATATATATATATATATATATATATATATATATATATATACAAGCACTATGAAATTCAAAGCGCTTTCGTGAATTCTCACATTATAGTTCCTTGATAATATGAGAAGTCACGAAAACATGAATTTCACTAATATATATATATATATATATATATATATATATATATATATATATATATATATATATATATATATATATATATATATATATATATATATATATATATATATATATATATATATATATATATATATATATATATATTAGTATATATAATGTCATGCCGAATAGGTAAAACTTGTGATTTTGACAAGCGAAAATTTGTGTTTGCAATAATTTCGCAAAAATAATTCTGAACCTAACGAAAAAATATATTTAATTGTGTTTGTTTATTATGAAATTATTGTATATTTATCTAAAATATATTTAGTTGGATTAGACTAAATTAAATTGCGCTTGTTATAAGGTTAGGTAAGTTTTCTAAGGTTCTTTTGTTACAAAATTATTATTTTTTTACATTAACATAAATTAAAAAAATATATCTTTAAACGTATATGAGAAAATTTTAGAAAGGACTTAATTTTAAATGAGTTCTTGATAATTGACAATTTTACTTATTCAGCACGACATTTATATATATATATATATATATATATATATATATATATATATATATATATATATATATATATATATATATATATATATATATATATATATATAAAAGTGCCAGGTAGGTTAATATACATCTCGAGTATTCTTAGTTTTCGTTATATTTTGATGTTTTTCGCTCTTTTTATTGAGGTGTTCCTGTTACAAGACTGCACAGTGATGGAGTGATCCTTAAGTTGAACTGTGAGCCTCACTGTTGTGCTCTAGCTCTTCTTCCCTCCTCTTTTGTTACCTTCATCGTCGTCGCCTTCGTTGTCCTTACCTCCTCTTCCTCCATCTCTTCCTCCTCCTCCTCCTCCTCCTCCTCGTATCTCTAGCAAGGTGCATCGCCTTGCAGGAGCTGTCCTCAGTAGGTAGGATAATTACAGGAATTAATTACGCATTACTTAGGCTGGACTAAGTTATGCGGAGCGGGACCTTTGGCAGACCCATCTTCCTCCAGAGCACCGGAGTTGCGGCTGGGCCATCACACTTACATTACACACTCTCAACTTACGCTTACAGCCCCGCATCTTGACATATAAAAAAAGGCCTTATGGGATGCTATGAGATGGGCAACGCTCGCCCCCGCCCCCCAGCATCCAGCGCTACCTTTGAAGCCACTGTTTACTATGCCGCCGAGGACACAGCGTGTTTAAGGGCTTGAATAAGAAGAGGGCCGTTCCAGCCTCGGCTGCACCAATTTGCCCCCATGTAAAAATACCATAAGAAAATTATGCGTAGCTTTCTTAATTTACAGTTCCTGTTGTCGATCACATTTTGTTTGATAATTGGTAAGTGGGAGCAGTTGAGCGTGCTTAGCGTCAGGGCGTGGTTGTGAAGGCTACGTAGCGTGAACCTGAGGCTCACAACATACACGCTGTCCACGGAAACAATGATTCGATAACATACTTTCCGCTCTGTCCTTCTCTCTCTCCCGTAATCTTCCTTCCTCCGCCTTTATTCCCCTTTCCCCTCTCCAGGAGCCCTCCTCCATCCCTGATGCCTCCCTCTCCCCCTGCCTCACCTGCTGTAGGGAGTTTCGGGTAAGGCTGCAGGGGCAGGGAGGAGCTGCAAGGGTATTTGTATGCCCAGGTAAGGCTCTGACGACAATAATATTGGTGGGGCGGCCGCGCTGCCTACCCTCATCACACAAGTGCTTTATATTGTGGGAATTACGAGATGATAATCAACCTCGCTGTTCCACCCTCAGATATTTCACTCTTAATAAGACACAGTGAAAACTAGGACGACGTTTCGCACACCAGGGACACTGCTAGTCGATGAGAATTGATAAAAGAGTCTTCGGAGAGAGAAACGTCTTCTCTGTGCAGTGCCATACACCACATTGCTATGCGTTATTATATACAAACAAGTATATTAATAACATTTGATATATAAGCATTTCACTAGCCTTCTGTGTGCTCATCACTGAAGTTGTCACTGCTCTTCACTGAAGTTGTCACTGCTCTTCACTGAAGTTCTCACTGCTCTTCACTGAAGTTGTCACTGCTCTTCACTGAAGTTGTCACTGCTCTTCACTGAAGTTGGCACTGCAATTCACTGAAGTTGTCACTGCTCTTCACTGTAGTTGTCACTGTTCTTCACTGAAGTTCTCACTGCTCTTCACTGAAGTTCTCACTGCTCTTCACTGAAGTTCTCACTGCTCTTCACTGAAGTTCTCACTGCTCTTCACTGAAGTTGTCACTGCTCTTCACTGAAGTTCTCACTGCTCTTCACTGAAAATCTCACTGCTCTTCACTGAAGTTCTCACTGCTCTTCACTGAAGTTGTCACTGCTCTTCACTGAAGTTCTCACTGCTCTTCACTGTAGTTGTCACTGCTCTTCACTGAAGTTCTCACTGCTCTTCACTGAAGTTCTCTTCACTGGAATTCACTGTTGTCGCGACCCCTTCCCATTTTCTACATATTTTCACTACAGTGTATTAAAAGGCAGCTATCAAAGATTGAAGGGTTGATCCAAGGCCACAGTGATAAGGTTATACAGTGGACGCTCAAAGTGGCTTGAGTAAGCCTTCATAGTACTATTATTATTATTATTATTATTATTATTATTATTATTATTATTATTATTATTATTATTATTATTACTAAATATTTACTGGAAAAAGCTGAACCCTTGAGGGTCATACAGCGCCTAAGGAATAGGGGATGAGGCTTGATCCGAGGCTAGGGAAGAGCCCTGAGGGTAGCTCCTGTTCCACGGACCAAGACTACCTCACCAGCATCAAGGTACCTTCCTTGAAGGGAGTTTCAGTGGTAGTACTTAATACCACAAGCTGGCATAACACAAGAAACAACATTCATCTAGAGAGTACCGCGCGTGGGTAGTGTAGGTGTGGTGTGTACTGGTAGTGTGGTGTGTACTGGTAGTGTGGTGTGTACTGGTAGTGTGGTGTGTACTGGTAGTGTGGTGTGTACTGGTAGTGGGGTGTGTACTGGTAGTGTGGTGTGTACTGATAGTGTGGTGTATACTGGTAGTGTGGTGTGGTGTGTACTGGTAGTGGGGTGTGTACTGGTAGTGCAGTGTGTACTTGTAGTGTGGTGTGAACTGGTAGTGTGATGTGAACTGGTAGTGTGGTGTGTATTGGAAGTGTGGTTGTGGTGTGTACTGGTAGTGTGGGTATGGTATGTACTGGTAGTGTGGGTGTGTACTGGTAGTGTGGTGTGTACTGGTAGTGTGGTGTGTACTGGTAGTGTGTTGTGTACTGGTAGTGTGGTGTGTACTGGTATTGTGGTGTGTACTGGTATTGTGGTGTCTACTGGTATTGTGGTGTCTACTGGTATTGTGGTGTCTGCTGGTTGTGTGCGTGTGGTGTGTACTGGTATTGTGGTGTGTACTGGTATTGTGGCGTGTACTGGTTGTGTGGTGTGTAGTGGTAGCATGGGTGTGGTGTGTACTGGTATTGTGGTGTGTACTGGTATTGTGGTGTGTACTGGTACCGTGGTGTGTACTGGTAGTGTGGTGTCAACTGGTAGTGTGGGTGTTGTGTGTAGTGGTAGTGTGGGTGTTGTGTGTAGTGTGGGTGTTGTGTGTAGTGTGGGTGTTGTGTGTAGTGGTAGTGTGGGTGTTGTGTGTAGTGTGGGTGTTGTGTGTACTGGTAGTGTGGGTGTGGAGTGTATTGGTAGTGTGGCGTGTGTGTGTGGGTGGTGTGTATTTGTGTGTATATGTGGGCGTGGCATGTGAGTGTGTGGGTACGGTGTGTAAGCATGTGTGTGTGTGTGTGTGTGTGTGTGTGTGTGTGTGTGTGTGTGTGTGTGTGTGTGTGTGTGTGTGTGTGTGTAGTGTGTGTGTGTGTGTGTGTGTGTGTGTGTGTGTGTGTGTGTGTGTGTGTGTGTGTGTGTGTGTGTGTGTGTGTGTGTGTGTGTGTGTGTGTGTGTGTGTGTGTGTGTGTGTGTGTGTGTGTGTGTGTGTGTGTGTGTGTGTGTGTGTGTGTGTGGTAGCTTGGCTGTGGAGTGTGTGCTTTTGTGATGTGTGGATATGGTGCGAGGTAGCGTGGGCGTACTGTGTGCTAGCGTGGGCGTAATATGTGTTAGCCTGGGCGTACTGTGTGCTAGGGTGGGCGTACCGTGTACTAGCGTGGGTGTACATGCAGCGTGTCGTACTGTGCGCTGGGTGCGTACTGTGCTAGCGTGGTCGTACTATGTGCTAGCGTGGGCGTACCGTGTGCTAGCGTGGGTGTACTATGTGCTAGCGTGGGCGTACTGTGTGCTAGCGTGGGCGTACCGTGTGCTAGCGTAGGCGTACTATGTGCTAGCGTGGGCGTACCGTGTGCTAGCGTGGGCGTACTGTGTGCTAGCCTGGGCGTACTGAGTGCTAGCGTGGGCGTACTGAGTGCTAGCCTGGGCGTACTGAGTGCTAGCGTGGGCGTACTGAGTGCTAGCCTGGGCGTACCGTGTGGTAGTATGGGTGTACTGTGTGCTAGCTTGGGCGTACCGTGTGCTAGCCTGGGCGTACTGTGTGCTAGAGTTGGCGTACTGTGTGCTAGCGTGGGCGTACCGTGTGCTAGCGTGGGCGTGTCTTTATAATTGGTCATTAGCCTCTTCTAACGTGTATGGTGCTCACCGCATATTAATGTAAGTGTTAGTTAAGCTGGGCAGAAATATGTGGCAGTGCGCGTGTGTTTGTGAGTCTATTAGAGTTGGTGGGCGCGTATGTGGCACTAATTATCTATTCGTAATTACCTATTCGTAGCTACAAAAGCAAATCTGTGCTAGAGGTATCATGGGCTCTGTTTAGTGGGTCATATAATTTGTTAGTTGTAAGTGATAGTGTACGATTGTAGCACTGTGTGTGTGTGTGTGTGTGTATGTGTGTGTGTGTGTGTGTGTTTATTGAGAGGAGGAGGGGGGTGAGGAAAAAATAAAGTAATTGCACTGAATTTCCACAATCTTTAATACTTTGTTGTATGTTTGTCTTTATTGCAGTAGTTGCAGCAGGAGGTACTCCCTCACTGGTGTTGCAACTGCCACACTGATCCCGACCTGCTCTCTCTCTCTCTCTATCTCTCTCTCTTTCTCTCTCTCTTTCTCTCTGTTTATGAAGAAATATTTCCCAGTATGCCTTGTGCACTCCTTGCTTCCTCTTCTGGAAATAATATCTTACGTTCTCGCTGCTTGAGTGATCTTGTTTGTAGTTATGGTGTCGTGTCGTTTGTAGTTATTCTCTTGTCAGACGTAGAATGAAGAGTAGAAATGGAACTTCAAGTTCAAAGTGGTTCGCTGGTATTGTCCCGTCCCAAGTCTTTTCTATGAGGTGACCCGACACTTAAGTGGAAGATGGGTATAAATAAGGGAAGATATAAATAAGGTTTTGAGGATATTCCTTCAAGAAAGAAATCGAAATAATGGATTCAAGATGGATAAATTTAGAGTTAGAAAGGATAAAGGAAAGTACTGGTTTGGAATTAGAGTAGTCGATGAATGGAACAGTCTACCTAGTAGGGTCATTGAAGCTAAAAGCTTGGGTAGCTTCAGATATAGGCCCCTAGGAGCTAGTAACAGCTAGGTACACCTAAGTTATGTTACCAGGTGCTAGGAGGGATCCTAGGGGCTAGTAGCAGCGAGGTACACCTGAGGTATGGGTCTCTCATCACTTGGGTACAGTTCAGGACATATATTACAGGAAACATTTCGCCCCTATTGTCTTTATCAGTACTAAAAGTGTTCTTATCCACAGTTGGTCAGTATCTCCACACTCTTCACTCCCATCCACGGTACTAGTTCGCCCATTACTCCTGTACACTGTGCTACCTAGAGTCTACCTGGAGGTGTTCCGGGGATCACCCCTGAGCAAATTGATCTTTCTTTAAGAACTATATAAATTATATGAGATTAAATCCGCGTGTCGTGGGATTACTCTTAATATCCATCACAGTTATCCGTCAGCTTGGGTACACGGGACTTAGTCGACCTGAAGTCTAGCGCTGTAGTAATCACCCTTCTGAGTAGTCAGAGGGCGAGCCGCGATTAGCAGACGGAGAGTCGAACCTTAACTCGTTTCTCTCTCAGTGAGGCACTGAGGTTCAGCTCCTGAACCACAGAAGAATACTCAACCAATTACAGAATAAACTGACGACAGTGAGTTGTTCCAGGAACAACACTCGTTGCAGAGACGGCTCTAGAATTGGCACAAGTTTTTTTAAAACTATTGGCACAGTATTTTCCGTTTGTTATACATGTACCAGTTTTCTTTTTTTTTCTTGCAGAAGTCTCGGGAGTAAGCCAGAGTGGATACCTTATTTCTCGGTACATTCTTTCGATACCCCAGGTCATGTGTCATCTGGTCTCACTGATGTTTGTCAGTGTTTACATATTTTCTGCGATTCTCCGAGTTTGTTTGAAAGAGAGAAACAAAGAGACAAAAACAGAGAGAATGTGTTTGTGTGGGCGTGTTGCGTTGAATATGGGCTCTGAAATGTGGGCGTGGGGGGTGGGCAGGGGGGCGTGGTGGGTGGGCAGGGGGGTGTGGTGGGTTTTCAGGGGGGCGTGGTGGGTGGGCAGGTGTGATGGGTGGGCAGAAGGCGTGGTGATGCACCCACACACGCGCCCACTTTGCACCACCCAGCAGGTGGTGGATCAACAACAGTCACACCGCCCACCAGCGGCGAGGGCGGCGCGGCGAGTGGCGGTGGGCGGCGGGGCCGCTGTGGCTGCCATCGTGGGCGGGGTGGCACTGGCCGGCGGGGCTCGGTGCCACATCTGGCCCTGGTTACCATGACTACGGGATGGTGGGCCGCCACCAGGCACTCTGCTCCCCGCCCCGGGGCGGTCACGTGGCCTGACGTCACGGATGAACAGCCAATGGTCGGGGTGGGCGGGGTGGGCGGCAGGCGGAGGGGGCGGGGCGGCGGCAGCGTCGGCGGCGCTCATTGGTCGGCGTTGCTGGCGGCAGCCACACTCAATTATCCCGGCGGAATCGCTCCGCACCGGCTGGAAGCCGTGATTTAGCGGGAAAGATATTCAAATAAGGAGGACACAGTTGGTCAGGCTTGACTAGTGCTAACATCAGTGTGGCCAGCGCTGGTAGTGTGGCCCTGGTTGTGTGGCCATAGTAGTGTGGCCTGACGCCGGTGTGGCCCTAGTGCCCATACCCTCGTGACACCGCCCCACACTCTGGAGTGCCCTGGATTATACCCGCTCGGGAGGGGCCACACGCAAAAGTATACACACACACACACATACATACACACACAAAAAGTGCCGCGGGAAATAGCGGGTAGCGGGCGGCGGCGGCGGCAGCCAGTGCCCCACCTCTGTGTATAGTGCCAGGGTCATCACTGCCTCCGGAGTGGAGTCTCCAGGATCCCCGGCTACCCCTTCGCCGCCTCCCTCAGCGGCCCTCCTCTCCTTTCGCGGCCTGGCTGACACCTGCAGCCTGGCTGACACCTTCTGTGGCCTGGCTGACACCTTCTGTGGCCTGGCTGACACCTTCGCCGCCGCCAAGATGGAGCACTCAAACTTCGGCTTATTCGGCTTGCGGCCTCCGTCAGCCGCCATGGACCTCACCACCGCCTACCGCTACAACCAGAACATGATGGAGTATTATACTTGTAAGAGTAAGTCCAGTTTTGGGCGTGGGAAGGGTGGGCGTGCATGGGAAGAGTGGGCGAGCAGGGGAAGGGTGGGCGTGCAGGGAAAGGGTGGGCGTGCAGGGGAAGGGTGGGTGTGCAGGGTAAAGTTGGGCGCCATTACTTCCATCTTGTGGTTGACAGTGCCATTGTCTTGTGGTTGACAGTACCACCGTCTTGTGGTTGTCAGTACCACCGTCTTGTGGTTGTCAGTACCACCGTCTTGTGGTTGACAGTACCACCGTCTTGTGGTTGTCAGTACCACCGTCTTGTGGTTGTCAGTACCACAGTCTTGTGGTTGACAGTATCACCGTCTTGTGGTTGTCAGTACCACTGTCAGTACGTCGTGAGACGTCAGTATCAGGTCCGTGAAACACCAATAATATCAGGTCAGTGAGACATCAATAATAATCAGATCCATGAGACATCAATAATATCAGGTCCGTGAGACATCAATAATATCAGGTCCGTGAGACATCAATAATATCAGGTCCCTGAGACATGAATATCAGGTCAGTGAGACATCAATAATATCAGGTCAGTGAGACATCAATAATATCAGGTCCCTGAGACATGAATATCAGGTCAGTGAGACATCAATAATATCAGGTCAGTGAGACATCAATAATATCAGGTCCCTGAGACATCAATATTATCAGGTCGGTGATACAAGAATATCAGGTCCGTGAGACATCAATAATATCAGGTCCCTGAGACATGAATATCAGGTCAGTGAGACATCAATAATATCAGGTCAGTGAGACATCAATAATATCAGGTCCCTGAGACATCAATATTATCAGGTCCGTGAGACAAGAATATCAGGTCCGTGAGACATCAATATTATCAGGTCCGTGAGACATGAATATCAGATCCGTGAGACATCAATAATATCAGGTCCGTGAGACATTAATAATATCAGGTCCGTGAGACATTAATAATATCAGGTCCTTGAGACATTAATAATATCAGGTCCGTGAGACATCAATAATATCAGGTCCGTGAGACATTAATAATATCAGGTCTGTGAGACATTAACAATATCAGGTCCGTGAGACATTAATAATATCAGGTCCTTGAGACATTAATAATATCAGGTCCGTGAGACATCAATAATATCAGGTCCGTGAGACATCAATAATATCAGGTCCGTGAGACATTAATAATATCAGGTCCGTGAGACATTAATAATATCAGGTCCGTGAGACATTAATAATATCAGGTCCTTGAGACATTAATAATATCAGGTCCGTGAGACATCAATAATATCAGGTCCGTGAGACATTAATAATATTAGGTCCTTGAGACATTAATAATATCAGGTCCTTGAGACATTAATAATATCAAGTCCTTGAGACATTAATAATATCAGGTCCGTGAGACATCAATAATATCAGGTCCGTGAGACATTAATAATATCAGGTCCGTGAGACAGCTATTATTTTAACCAACACTGTAATAAAAAATAGTACAATATATATTTATTACTGACGTTTATTGCGCTTATTTTTCCATAAAATGAATGTAGACGTTGCTTGACTATTATTATTATTATTATTATTATTATTATTATTATTATTATTATTGCTCGAGAGTACAGAGAAGATATTTAAAGAGAGGAAAATTGTTATATTTTTTAAATCCGGAAACTGAGAGCATCCGGTAGTTTAGATCAGTTAAATCTCCATGATGCGATGTCGTCGTGTGTGTTATTATATATATATATATATATATATATATATATATATATATATATATATATATATATATATATATATATATATATATATATATATATATTTAAAAATATATATACGTCAGTATACTTAAAATATACTCAAAATATACCACTAGTCAGGAAAAAAATGTATGAGAATGTTTTCAATGTTCAATATTTGGTCCGAAAAGGTGGAATGACGGTGTTCAGCTTGGTACAGTTGTACAGGCAGCACACGTGCCGCCGATTTGTTGGTACGATTCTTTTTTATGTTATAATATTTTTTCTAGTGAGTGCGAAAGGGTGTGTGTGTGTGTGTGTGTGTGTGTGTGTGTGTGTGTATTTTGCTGTCCGTCTCTCTGGCGGAGAGTGTAAGTGTCGCACAGTACACGTCACACTTGACACTGTTCTGCAGTATGGTACACACAGTATATTGACTCTTGCTGTGTAAGATACAGTGTCTGTGTTGACTCTTGCTGTGTAAGATACAGTGTCTGTGTTGCCTCTTGCTGTGTAAGATACAGTGTCTCATTTGCTTCTTGCTGTGTAAGCTACAATGTCTGTGTTGACTCTTGCTGTGTAAGATACAGTGTCTGTGTTGACTCTTGCTGTGTAAGATAGTGTCTGTGTTGACTCTTGCTGTGTAAGATACAGTGTCTGTGTTGACTCTTGCTGTGTAAGATACAGTGTCTGTGTTGACTCTTGCTGTGTAAGATACAGTGTCTGTGTTGACTCTTGTTGTGTAAGATACAGTGTCTGTGTTGCCTCTTGCTGTGTAAGATACATACTGTCTGTGTTGCCTCTTGCTGTGAAAGATACAGTGTCTGTGTTGACTCTTGTTGTGTAAGATACAGTGTCTGTGTTGCCTCTTGCTGTGTAAGATACAGTGTCTATATTGACTCTTGTTGTGTAAGATACAGTGTCTGTGTTGACTCTTGCTGTGTAAGATAGTGTCTGTGTTAGCTCTTGCTTTGTAAGATACATACAGTGCCTTTACGGATCTCACTTAACTAAACACTAGTTATCCGTAAACTTATTTTCTATCTTCGAATTAACCAGTCGAAGGAATTTATCTGTCCAAGAATTGTTAAAATTTTGTTAATCTTTCTTATCCATGGTATTAGTTACCTTTTGTTAATGTGGGTTATCTCAGGATAACAATATGCCATCTGTTGATTTTTTTTATCTATGGGACCGAGAGTGTGTTGAATTGTGTTAATTGTGAACCGGAAAATGGTGAATTGTTTTCCAAGAACCAGGAAGTGTGGTGAATTGTTTTCTAAGAACCAGGAAGTGTGGTGAAATGTGTTTACCAAGAGCTTGAAAGTATGGTGAATTGTGTTTACCAAGAGCTTGAAAGTATGGTGAATTGTGTTTACCAAGAGCTTGAAAGTATGGTGAATTGTGTTTACCAAGAGCTTGAAAGTATGGTGAATTGTGTTTTCCAAGAGCTTGAAAGTATAGTGAATTGTGTTTTCCAAGACCTTGAAAGTATGGTGAATTGTGTTTTCCAAGAGCTTGAAAGTATGGTGAATTGTGTTTACCAAGAGCTTGAAAGTATGGTGAATTGTGTTTACCAAGACCTTGAAAGTATGGTGAATTGTGTTTTCCAAGAGCTTGAAAGTATGGTGAATTGTGTTTTCCAAGACCTTGAAAGTATGGTGAATTGTGTTTACCAAGAGCCTGATGATTTGTGTTCTCATGGCATCAGAAAACGAATTTTGTTTACAAAAAAAGAGAGCCAGGAATTATACCCACATATGCTGTCCACACATCAGTGATTTTTGTTTTACCTTCCTAGTGAATTTTTGTGTGATTTTTGTATGTGTTATCTTTGGATGAGTTTGATGCGGGTTATCCATGGGTTAATGTGTTCATGTGTTATCCATTAATCAGTGTGCTAAATGTGTTATTCATGAATCAGTGTGTTCATCATGTGATATTCATGAATCAGTGTGTTCATCATGTGTTATTCATGAATCAGTGTGTTCATCATTTGTTATTCATGAATCAGTGTGTTCATTTGTTATGAAAAAGTGTGTTCATCTGTTATTCATGAATCAGTGTGTTCATTTGTTACGAATCAGTGTTTATTTGTTATTCATGAATCAGCGTGTTCATTTGTTAATAAGGAATCAGTGTGTTCATTTGTTATTCACGAATAAGTGTGTTCATCTGTTATGAATCAGTGTTCATCATTTGTTATCCATGAATCAGTGTGTTCATCATTTGTTATCCATGAATCAGTGTGTTCATCATTTGTTATCCATGAATCACTGTGTTTCTCATTTGTTATCCATGAATCACTGTGTTCATCGTTTGTTATCCATGAATCAGTGTGTTCATCATTTGTTATCCATGAATCAGTGTGTTCATCATTTGTTATCCATGAATCAGTGGGTTTATCATCTGATATTCATGAAACAGTGTGTTCATCTATTATTCATGAATCAGTGTGTTCATTTGTTATCCATGAATCAGTGTGTTCACCTGATATCCACGAATCAGTGTGTTCATAATTTGTTATTTATGAATCAGTGTGTTCATCTTTGTTAATCACGAATCAGTGTGTTCACCTGCTATGCATTAGTCATTGTGTTCATCACTGTTATTCTTGTAATTTGTGTTCGTTATTGTTATTTGTAAATCAGTGTTCATCACTTCTATTTATGAATCTGTGTTCATCATTTCTATTTATGAATCTGTGTTCATCACTGGTATTCATGAATTAGTGTATTCATCTGTTATACATGATATACAGAATCTTCTCAGACCTGTTATTAACTGGCCAGAAACTGGCTTTTTCTGTTTACAACAGAAAAAAAATATGCTTGTTCCGTTTCATAAATGGTCTTCATGGTCTGGAACATCCTGTCTATGTCCACCTTGTCAATTCCTAGCAGTATTTTGTATGTTGTTATCATATCTTCCCTGACTCTCCTATCCTCCAGTGTCGTCAGGCCGATTTTCCTTAACCTTTCTTCGTAGGACATTTCCCTTAGCTCTGGAACTAGTCTTGTTGCAAACCTTTGCACATTCTCTAATTTCTTGACGTGCTTGACCAGGTGTGGGTTCCAAACTAGTGTTGCATACTCCAGTATGGGCCTGACGTACACGGTGTACAGAGTCTTGAACGATTCCTTACTGAGGTATCGGAATGCTATTCTCAAGTTTGCCAGGCGCCCATATGCTGCAGCAGTTATCTGGTTGATGTGCGCCTCAGGAGATGTGCTCGGTATTATACTCACCCCAAGATCCTTTTCCTTGAGTGAGATTTGCAATCTTTGGCCACCTAGCCCATACTCTATCTGGGGTCTTCTTTGCCCTTCCCCGATCTTCATGACTTTACATTTGGCGGGGTTAAATTCGAGGAGCCAGTTGCTGGACCCGGCTTGTAACCTGTCCAGGTCTTTTTGTAGTCCTGCTTGATCCTCACCCGATCCAATTCTCCTCATTAGCTTCACATCATCTGCAAACAGGGACATTCTGAGTCTATCCCTTCCGTCATGTCATTCATATATGCCAAAAATAGCACTGGTCCTAGGACTGACCCCTGTGGAACCCCGCTAGTCACAGGTGCCCACTCTGACACCTCGTCACGTACCATGACTCGTTGTTACCTTCCTGTCAGGTATCCTCTGATCCATTGCAGTGCCCTTCCTGTTATGCGTGCCTGATCCTCTAGCATTTGCACTAATCTCTTGTGAGGAACTGTGTCGAAGGCCTTGCAGTCCAAGAAAATGCAGTCTACCCACCCCTCTCTCTCGTGTCTTACTGCAGTTACCTTGTCATAAAACTCCAGTAGGTTTGTGACACGGGATTTTCCTACTGTGAATCCGTGCTGGTTGTCGTTTATAAGCTTATTCCGTTCTAGGTGTTCCACCACTCTCCTCCTGATAATCTTCTCCATGATGTTGCATACTATACACGTCAGTGACACTGGTCTGTAGTTTAGTGCCTCGTGTCTGTCTCCTTTCTTAATAATGGGGACTACATTTGCCGTCTTCCATACCTCAGGTATTTTCCCAGTTGCAATGGATGTGTTGAAAATTGTTGTTAGTGGCACACACAGCGTCTCTGCTCCCTCTCTAAGGACCCATGGAGAGATGTCGTCCGGTCCCACCGCCTTTGAGGTATCAAGTTCGTTTAGCAGCTTCTTCACTTCCTCTTCGGTTGTGTGCGTGTGTGTGTGTATGTGTGTGTGTGTGCGTGCGTGTACGTTTTTAGTGTGTACGTTTTTTTAGTATGTGCGAGCGTTAAACAGCTGCGAAATTGTCTTTAAATGATCAAAGAAAGTGTACGTTATGTATATTGTACATATATGTGTACAGATATCTATAGGATTATGTGTATATTTGTGTATGCACTTCTAGTGTAGGGCTGTGTAAACTTTGAGCGTGTAGACCTCGCGTAGACTTCAAGTGTAAGACTATGTGTACATTTTGTGTGTAGACGTCTAGTGTAGAAATGTGTGTATATTTGTGTGTTTCTATGAGAAGATTGTATGCACATATGTCTAAAATTTTTAAGACATTTGGGTTTATGTTTCTGTGTTTACATAGCTTTGTGTGTGTACTCACCTATATGTGGTTGCAGGGGTCGATTCATAGCTCCTGGCCCCGCCTCTCCACTGGTCGATACTAAGTCACTTACTCCCTGCTCCATGAGCATTATCATACCTCTTCTTAAAGCTATGTATGGAATTTGCCTCCACTACTTCACTCTTCCTAACTTCACTACTTCCTAACATCCCTATGACTCATCTGGGTTTTCAGCTTCCAGTTGTGGCCCCTTGTTCCTGTATCCCATCTCTGAAACATTCGAGCCCTGTCCACCTTGTCAATTGCTCTCAGTATTTTATACGTCGTTATCATGTCCCCCCTATCCCTCCTATTCTCAGGTTGAGTTCCCTTAATCTCTTCTCGTAAGACATACCCTTCAGTTCCGGGACTAATCTTGTTGAGAACTTTTGCACTTTCTCCAATTTCTTGACGTGTTTGACTAATTGTGGTGATATTTTGTTCCCTCCGTTGATGGTGCTGAGATATCATGTTCTCCCTGTTGATGGTGCTGAGATATCATGTTCTCCCTGTTGATGGTGCTGAGATATCATGTTCTCCCTGTTGATGGTGCTGAGATATCATGTTCTCCCTGTTGATGGTGCTGAGATATCTTATTCTCCCCGTCGAGACATTTTGTTCTCCCTGTTGGTGCTAAGATACCTTGTTCTCTCTGCTGAAAACATATTATCCCTGTTTATAAAGCGTTCTCCCTGCCGATAGCTTTTCTCCCTGTTGATAGCTTGTTATCTCAGTTGATAGCTGGTTCTCTTTGTTGATAACTTGTTCTCCTTAATGATAGCTTGTTATAATTGTTGATAGCTTGTTATCTCTGTTGATAGCTTGTTACCTCTGTTGATAGCTTGTTCTCCTTGTTGATAGCTTGTTATACTTGTTGATAGCTTGTTCACCTTAATGATAGCTTGTTCTACTTGTTGATAGTTTGTTCTCCCTCTTGATAGTTTGTTCTCCCTCTTGTTAGTTTGTTCTCCCTCTTGATAGTTTGTTCTCCCTCTTGATAGTTTGTTCTCCCTCTTGATAGTTTGTTCTCCCTCTTGATAGTTTGTTCTCCCTCTTGAAAACTTGTTATAACTGTTGATAACTTGTTATAACTGTTGATAACTTGTTATAACTGTTGATAACTTGTTATAACTGTTGATAACTTGTTATAACTGTTGATAACTTGTTATAACTGTTGATAACTTGTTATAACTGTTGATAACTTGTTATAGCTCTTGATAACTTGTCATAACTGTTGATAACTTGTCATAACTGTTGATAACTTGTTATAACTGTTGATAACTTGTTATAACTGTTGATAACTTGTTATAACTGTTGATAACTTGTTATAACTGTTCATATATTCATCTACTTTTTCATATAGATATATAATTTTAAATGAGTAGTTATATATCTTTTCCTCTTATCTGCGACAGATATATGAAGTAACTTTTTCTTATCTCTGAGAGCCATGTGTATAGCATATCTTCAGATTTTTTTTTTCATATCTTATCTACATGCCTATTTTCCGTGAGTTCCCAGTGCTGCAACTGCGTACTGGAGTTTAAGTCTCAGGTCTTTCGTGGACATTTTTGCTTTGGAAATTTACTATGTGTGTGTGTGTTAGTTACCATTTTGTCATAGGCACATGTCAATTAGACACTAGGCCTGTTGTATGTATGTGTATGTAACGAAACACTTCGAAATGTTTCGGCCCCGCCGGGAATTGAACCCGGGCCCTCCGTGCGTGAAGCAAGAGCGCTAGCCACCATGCCATCGTGTGTGTGTGTGTGTGAAATGAAATGGTATATGCAACACATATGCAGCATATATGTAGCATATATGGAGCATATATGGTTATTATTGCTGTTCTTAAGTCATCGTTATGACACTGTGTTGTCTGGTATCATATAATAATAATAATAATTAATAATAATAATAATAATAATAATAATTATTATTATTATTATTATTATTATTATTATTATAATCACATGAAGACTGGTATGGTAGCTCGTATTTCTTGGATCAAGAACTTTGGATGAATGAAAGTGTTGGTGTATCTGCTAGGGACTCCTACAAGCAGGCTAAGGACTCCTACAAGCAAGCTAGGGACTCCTACAAGCAAGCTAGGGACTCCTATAAGCAGGCTAGGGACTCCCACAAGCAGGCTAGGGACTCCTATAAGCAGGCTAGGGACTCCTACAAGCAGGCTAGGGATCCCCACAAGCAGACTTGGGACTCCTACAAGCAGGCTAGGGACTCCTATAAGCAGGCTAGGGACTCCTACAAGCAGGCTAAGGACCCCCACAAGCAAACTTGGGACTCCTGCAAGCAGGCTAGGAATCCAGGAAGATGGTAGCTCCTTCCCGTAATAAGAATTAATTGTTTGTCGACGCTGAAGTAAACAAGAGGTGCTTCACACCTCTTGTAAACAAGAGCTGCCTCTCACCTCTTGTAAACAAGAGTTGCCTCTCACCTCTTGTAAACAAGAGTTGCCTCTCACCTCCTGTAAGAGTTGCCTCTCATCTGGCATCCTCTAAGAAGTAAATTTGATTAACATTGTCTCTGAAAATTGACGTTAATTAATTGTTCGCAGCAAATATACAAACACGCATATATATATATATATATATATATATATATATATATATATATATATATATATATATATATATATATATATATATATATATATATATATATGGAAAACCTTGCTTCTCCACTGGTAACAACTCAGGTTAATTGTTTTAACTAAGACAAGGATGCTGGGGGTCCCCCCTCTCGTGGGGGTCCCCTCTCCTACCCTCCATCCATATTTACGAGTGCTAGATGCATCGCTATAATAAATTTAACCTCCCACCCACCCTCACCACCTTCCCTCCTTTACACCCCTTCTCCCTACCACAAAGTAATTTATATTCCGTGCTGCCGCTAACCTAACTCTTGTAAAAATCCAACAGTAATCGTATCTACAATTTTTCGAGCTTTGTTTTACAGTTCGTCTGAAGCAAAATTCCCTGGAGGGGGAGAACCGGTAGCTTACAGAAGTCCTCGCCAGAATCTGCTTATCCCCTGCATGGGTGGAGAGGGGCTTCAGTCCCCTTCAACCACCTCCTGCTCCTCCTAAACCAGCCCCCCTCTTCCCCTCCGCGCGGTGTGGCCCCCCTAGCAGGGTGGCCGCCGGTAGATGGACTAATTGGTATTAACGTTAATTGGGTCCTTCCACCGATAAAGTTGTTACCTCATTACAACATTCTTCAGTCGTGGGCTGGCTCGCGTCCTGCCCACTCACCTCAGTGACTCGTCCACCGCTCTCTTCCTCTTACCGATACTAATATTGCAAAAGAAGAATATAGAAAATTTACGAATGGAAAAAGAGCTGAATGGAAAAAAAGCAACCAATAGGGTGTTAAAGAGTGTTCCGGCGAGCCTGACTGTATACACCGCAGGAAAAGCGCAGAGTATTCTCTCCACTGCTAAAATACACGCAGAAAAAACACAGTAAATTACATTGCGACAGCAATTGAAGAACTCTCTCATTGTCCCTTCCCTGAACGGAACCCTCTTCAGAAAAGTTTCGGGTGCATTTTCCAATTTAGTGAGGACACAGAAGGTGATGGAGGAGTTAGTGTGTGAGAGAGGACTGTGCGTGGAGGATCAACACTTAGAAAACATCAAAGAATCGCCCCAGAGATTCAGTGTTCAATAGCACGAAGACAAGCTGTGGTTAATCTCCCACAGTGGCGACGCTCTCATCTAGTCCACCAGATTTCCAGTGATTTGAGGGTTAACTTAATCTTTTCTTTCCTTTCTACCCCGTTGGTGATCATTGCCCATTGGCTTGTGCTCACAAATCCCAGGATTGTGATCAATCGTTTTGGAAGCTTGTAGTGGACCGAGTTAATCCGTAGTAAATCCTGACCCATAGAGCGCCAGGATTTACCCAAAGCCGGACACCATTGGCTAGGGCTCCCCGACTGACCATTTAATTGGGATATTATAGACTCAGCGGAGGATTAGAGGGTCGCGCGGAGGTGATCCTCTCAGTCTGCATAAACAATTAACGCGCAAATACTGAATCTCCTCGACACTGGTGTACTCCCAGACCGCAGCACACAGGTTTGATGCCGCCACGCCCGGCTGCTCCGCATTTTATCAGTCAGTAATTAAATAGCAAATTTCGTGAAAACTAATACAACCACGTTTGTTATAACGTTGTTGAGAGAGAAGAGAGTATATTAGATCAGCGTGCTGATGAACGCTGTGTGCTGCCAGTGCTATTGTAAAATGTAATTTATCAACAGGGAAACCTTCATATTTGTCTAAGTACAAGTCCAGGTTCGGAAGGTTTTTTTTAGTCTTCTTGTTGATCCGGGGATGATCTAAAGTGTGTCAGGTCGCTGGATCTGCTCCCAGTACTCCTTACGCAACTTGCTACTTTCACGATACTGTGAAAAATCTCGTTGAATTCAACTTCCTTGTCAGTGAGTTATAGAGAGCCACTACAAGTTGGTCCATTAGGGTCGGTGGAGTAAGCTTGCGTGAAACAACAGCAGCAGCAGCAGCAGCTTATCGGGGAAAGCAGCGTCGGCCACCTCCATGGATCTGATGCCCGTCTACTTTACCAACTACCAGTATCTGTGGGAACTCCAGGCTCGCTTGCTTCGACTCGGTAAATTCCTATGTTTGTCCAGCCATCTGACCCGCCCCACCGATTAACTTTTTTCCCTGTGATACACTTCTCTTGCGTCGGTCGAGTCGACGCTGTGAGAGCCATGTGTTCGCCTCTTTACTTTCTTCTCCGGGTTTTCATTAACTTTTTTTTTCTGGGGGGTTGGGGCTTGATATCCATGTTACACGCTTGTTAATTGTCGAGTCTGTTATTAACCTTTTAGAGGTGGACGTCCGCCGCCTGCTAGGTAATTGTATTCTTTTTTCCAGCTTTTATTATCTATTAGCTGTGTGGCTTTTTTTTAGTTCAATACAGAGATGATATACGAATTTAAAAGAGCCACTAATCAGCGAAACGTCTCCAAATTAGTGAAACGTCTCCAAATAAAGATACCCTGGTGTTGCACATGTGTCTAGTCCCGTATCCTGTAGGTATTATATGCCGCTATTGTGATTGTATCTACAACTGTTAACAACAGACAATCACCACACAAAGGTCACAATGTGAATTATACTCTTGACCTTATGATCATTGGCTTTTAATAAGATTAACGCTTTTTCACCTAAGCAGCTAGATCGTTGTGCACCCTGTGTCCATTCTTTGATAGGTAGCGGCCAGTTCACTGTGCACCCTGTATCTATCCTTTGACTGTTAACTGCTAGGGTGTTGTGCACACTATACAGAGAACCTTCACAGTTCGTAAAAACTCAGTCATGCACCTAAATTGCTGGGAGCGCCTCAAGTCCCTTGAACTCTACTCCTTACAACGCAGGCGAGAAAGATACATCATAATTTACACTTGGAAGATACTGGAGGGATTGGTCCCAAAACTGAACATCGAAAAAACGACATATGAACACAGACTAGTTTATTGTGCACTCTACGTGCATCTTGTGGACGGTAGCTGCTAGTTTATAGTGCTCTCGCTATCTATCATATGGACGATATCGCAAGAACCTCTGGGAGCACAAAAGGCCTAGGAAATAGACTCGTTCTTCGAAAGAAAGGTTTGCGTTTACAGAGAACACAAAGGGTAAACAGCTTTCAGAATAGGTAATCCAATGACAGTCATATAAGAACTGAGACTCGTCCCCTCAACCACAAATAGATAAACACACACACACGCGCACACACACACACACACACACACACACACACACACACACACTGATGACATTAATAAAATGAAAGATTGTGAAAAAATCAATTAGGGCTAAATAAGACACTCGTAAACACAATAATAGTGAGAGGCTTGAATGACTGTGGGAGTGGGGTGGCGAGTGGTGATGAGAGGAGGTGATGGGTGGTGATAAGAGGGCGTGATGGGTGATGATATGAGGGGTGATAGAGGGGGTGAGGCTAAGAGCTGCTATCCTACCTAAGGAACACCATTGGCATTAATTTGCAAGTTAAGAGCTGTTATCCTGCCTCAAGTAGCAAGTTAAGAACTATTATCCTTCCTTCTGTAACACCAGTTGAATTAACTCCGTGATATTCAGACCGACTTTCGGGAAGTTATCATGCTCCCCCAGGGGAAGTTATCGTGCTGCCCTAGGGAAGTTATCATGTCCCCCGGGAAGTTATACCCTCCTGAAGTTTTCATGCCCCCGTAAAATTATTATCCCCTGTGGAAAGTTATCGTGGCCCCCTGGAAAGTTATGATGTCCCCTCTCGGGAAGTTATGATGCCCCCTCGGGAAGTTATGATGCCCCCTCGGGAATTTATGATGCCCCCCTCGGGAAGTTATGATGCCCCCTCGGGAAGTTATGATGCCCCCCCTCGGGAAGTTATGATGCCCCCTCGGGAAGTTATGATGCCCCCTCGGGAATTTATGATGCCCCCTCGGGAAGTTATGATGCCCCCTCGGGAAGTTATGATGCCCCCCTCGGGAAGTTATGATGCCCCCTCGGGAAGTTATGATGCCCCCCTAAGTAGTTGATGTTAGCCTTGAAAATCAAAGCAAAGGGCATTCCTTGTTTTAAAACTAAGTCGGGCAAACATGCCCAGCTACCCTAAGAAAAACTGATCATTCAAAATGATTTTTCTCGTAGTTGGTATTTTTTTTTTTTTACGAATTCATAAGATATGCAGTTTTATTTTTCTTTGCCCCAGAACTGTATTATAGAATTTAGGACAAGAATGATGCTACAGTTAACGTAATATTATTTAGCATAGTAATATCTAATTTATTTGAGGTCAGCATGAATTTAGTTAGTATAATTTAAAGCAACAATATAATAATAATAAAAATAATAATAATAATAATAATAATAATAATAATAATAATAATAATAATAATAATAATAATAATAATAATAATAATAATAATAATAATAATAATAATAATAATAATAATAATAATAATAATAATAATAATAATTAATAATAATAATAGCAATATTTGTAATAACAATAATAATAATATTATTATTATTATTTACTATTTTTAAATACTGCTACTAATAATAATAATAATAATAATAACTGTACTTTTTTAAATGAAGAATACTTTTATTGAAAAGAATGAGGCCGCATTATGTCCATCATTTTATTATGTTTAAAATTTCACAAAGTTATTCAAACAATGAACTTACTCCTTGCTTGTTCGAAACTGTCGTTGCTGTATAAGCTAAGGCCGCAGACTCTGTCTAAAAGCATGACATGTATGTACGTTTTGTATGTCAATGTATGTATGGCTGTGTATTATATCTATGTATGTTTGAAGAAGATTTGGTTGGGTTTATCAGTACAGGTTTAGGTTAGGATATATACTGGTGGTAGTGTAGTATTCTTGAGAAATGGTAACTGCCTTCCTCTTCCTCTGATCAAACCTGATTTCCTCCTATTTCCCTGAGGGTATACCGCTTTCTAGTACTTTATCCTGATTGTGAGCCCCCGGAGTCTTGATAACCCACGATATTTAATAATATATCCAAAATATATCTTTGCTGCGGAAACGTATCGCCACACAGTGGTTTCATCAGTCCAATACAAAGAATGGTGAAGATCGGAACGAGTTTGAGGAAATCAGTCCCTCAGCCTGAAGTCAATATAATCAGTCCCTCAGCCTAGAGTCGATGTAATCAGTCCTCAGTGAGCCGATGTAATCGTCTCAGCCTGAGTCAATGTAATTCCTAGCTTGAGGATGTAATCAGCCTCGGGTAGATCGATGTAACTCGTCCTCAGCCTAGAGTCGATGACACCCATGTCCTCAGGGTATGAGTCGTTATCATCAGTCCCTCAGCTAGAGCGATGTAATCAGTCCTCAGCCTAGAGTCGATGTAATCGTCCTCAGTGAGTCGATGTATAGTCCTCAGCCTAGAGTCGATGTAATCAGTCCTCAGGGTAGAGTCGATGTAATCAGTCCATCAGCCTGAGTCGATGTAATAGTCCCTCAGCCTAGAGTCGATGTAATCAGTCCTCAGCCTAGAGTCGATGTAATCAGTCCTCAGCCTAGATCAAAATAGTCTCGCTGGGTCGATGTAATCAGTCCCTCAGGGTAGAGTCGATGTAATCAGTCCCTCAGCCTGAGTCGAGTAATCAGTCCTCAGGGTAAGTCGATAATCAGTCCCTCAGCCTAGAGTCGATGTAATCAGTCCCTCAGCCTAGAGTCGATGTAATCAGTCCCTCAGGGTAGAGTCGATGTAATCAGTCCCTCAGCCTAGAGTCGATGTAATCAGTCCCTCAGGGTAGAGTCGATGTAATCAGTCCATCAGCCAGAGTCGATGTAATTAGCCCCTCAGGGTAGAGTCAATGTAATCAGTCCTCAGGGTAGAGTCGATGTAACAGTCCTCAGGGTAGAGTCGATGTAATCCGTCCCTCAGCCTAGAGTCGATGTAATCAGTCCCTCAGCCTAGAGTCGATGTAATCAGTCCTCAGCCTAGAGTGATATAATCAGTCCCTCAGCCTAGAGTAGATATAATCAGTCCCTCAGCCTAGAGTCGATGTAATCAGTCCCTCAGCCTAGAGTCGACGTAATCAGTCCCTCAGCCAGAGTCGATATAATCAGTCCCTCAGCCTAGAGTCGATATAATCAGTCCCTCAGCCTAGAGTCGATGTAAACAGTCCTCAGCCTAGAGTCGACTAATCAGTCCTCAACCTAGAGTAGATATAATCAGTCCTCAGCCTAGAGTAGATATAATCAGTCTCTCAGCCTAGAGTAGATATAATCAGTCCCTCAGCCTAGAGTCAATGTAATCAGTCCCTCAGCCTAGAGTCGAGTAATCAGTCCTTCAGCCTAGAGTCGATGTAATCAGTCCCTCAGCTAGAGTCGATGTAATCAGTCCTCAGCCTAGAGTCGATTAATCAGTCCTCGGGTAAGTCGATGTAATCAGTCCTCAGCCTAGAGTCGATGTAATCAGTCCTCAGGGTAGAGTCGATGTAATTAGTCCCTCAGCCTAGAGTCGATGTAATCAGTCCCTCAGGGTAGAGTCGATGTAATCAGTCTATCAGCCAAGAGTCGATGTAATTAGTCCCTCAGGGGTAGAGTCGATGTAATTAGTCCCTCAGGGTAGAGTCGATGTAATCCGTCCCTCAGGGTAGAGTCAATGTAATCAGTCCCTCAAAGTAGAGTCGATGTAATCAGTACCTCAGCCTAGAGTCGATGTAATCCGTCCCTCAGCCTAGAGTAGATATAATCAGTCCCTCAGCCTAGAGTCGATGTAATCAGTCCCTCAGCCTAGAGTCGACGTAATCAGTCCCTCAGCCTAGAGTCGATATAATCAGTCCCTCAGCCTAGAGTCGATATAATCAGTCCCTCAGCCTAGAGTCGATGTAATCAGTCCCTCAGGGTAGAGTCGATGTAATCAGTCCATCAGCCTAGAGTCGATGTAATTAGTCCCTCAGGGGTAGAGTCGATGTAATTAGTCCCTCAGGGTAGAGTCGATGTAATCCGTCCCTCAGGGTAGAGTCAATGTAATCAGTCCCTCAGGGTAGAGTCGATGTAATCAGTCCCTCAGCCTAGAGTCGATATAATCAGTCCCTCAGCCTAGAGTAGATATAATCAGTCCCTCAGCCTAGAGTCGATGTAATCAGTCCCTCAGCCTAGAGTCGACGTAATCAGTCCCTCAGCCTAGAGTCGATATAATCAGTCCCTCAGCCTAGAGTCGATATAATCAGTCCATCAGCCTAGAGTCGATGTAAACAGTCCCTCAGCCTAGAGTCGACGTAGTCAGTCCCTCAGCCTAGAGTAGATATAATCAGTCCCTCAGCCTAGAGTAGGTGTAATCAGTCCCTCAGCCTAGAGTCGATGTAATCAGTCCCTCAGCCTAGAGTCAATGTAATCAGTCCCTCAGCCTAGAGTCGATATAATCAGTCCCTCAGCCTAGAGTCGACGTAATCAGTCCCTCAGCCTAGAGTCAATATAATCAGTCCCTCAGCCTAGAGTCGGTGTAATCAGTCCCTCAGCCTAGAGTCGATGTAATCAGTCCCTCAGCCTAGAGTCAATGTAATCAGTCCCTCAGCCTAGAGTCGATATAATCAGTCCCTCAGCCTAGAGTCGACGTAATCAGTCCCTCAGCCTAGAGTCGATATAATCAGTCCCTCAGGGTAGAGTCGATGTAATTAGTCCCTCAGGGTAGAGTCGATGTAATTAGTCCCTCAGCCTAGAGTCGGTGTAATCAGTCCCTCAGGGTAGAGTCGATGTAATCAGTCCATCAGCCTAGAGTCGATGTAATTAGTCCCTCAGGGTAGAGTCGATGTAATTAGTCCCTCAGGGTAGAGTCGATGTAATCCGTCCCTCAGGGTAGAGTCGATGTAATCCGTCCCTCAGCCTAGAGTCGATGTAATGAGTCCCTCAGCCTAGAGTCGATATAATCAGTCCCTCAGCCTAGAGTAGATATAATCAGTCCCTCAGCCTAGAGTAGATATAATCAGTCCCTCAGCCTAGAGTCTATGTAATCAGTCCCTCAGCCTAGAGTCGACGTAATCAGTCCCTCAGCCTAAAGTCGATATAATCAGTCCCTCAGCCTAGAGTCGATATAATCAGTCCCTCAGCCTAGAGTCGATGTAATCAGTCCCTCAGCCTAGAGTCGATGTAATCAGTCCCTCAGCCTAGAGTCGATGTAATCAGTCCCTCAGCCTAGAGTCGATATAATCAGTCCCTCAGCCTAGAGTCGATATAATCAGTCCCTCAGCCTAGAGTCGATGTAATCAGTCCCTCAGCCTAGAGTCGACGTAATCAGTCCCTCAGCCTAGAGTCGATGTAATCAGTCCCTCAGCCTAGAGTCGACGTAATCAGTCCCACAGCCTAGAGTCGACGTAATCAGTCCCTCAGCCTAGAGTCGACGTAATCAGTCCCTCAGCCTAGAGTCGACATAATCAGTCCCTCAGCCTAGAGTCGATGTAATCATTCCCTCCATCTTGATAAGAATACGGCGTATGCGCTTATTTGTTTCTGCACTAGGATGCGACCCGAGGGTCGAGTATCTCGTGTGTGTCTTGCTGGGTATACATGGGCAGCAGCTGCTAGGAGGCTTGCCCATGTATCTTGCCCATCTAGAGACTGAACAAGGGTGGTTCCTGTGGAAACTGAGGCCAATGATCGGCCATTGAGTTACTAATTGTGTTTTAAACAAATTAAATACTGAAGATGGGACACCAGGAACATAGTTCTGCTACTATTACAAACACTGAACAACTGAACAAATACCATAACAAACACAGCTCCACTACTGTAACAACGAACAGATATTCATACACACGAATACATTGAGGTGCTTTATTTATATATATATATATATATATATATATATATATATATATATATATATATATATATATATATATATATATATATATATATATATATATATATATATATATATATATATATTTTATATATATATATATATATATATATATATATATATATATATATATATATAAAATGTGTGTGTGTGTGTGTGTATGTCGTAACGAATAGGTAAAACTTACGATTTTGGCTTAAATAACAACGATCGTCTTGCCAAATAAGGCAAGCGAAAATCTGTGTATGTAATAATTTCGCAAAAATCCTTCTGAACCTTACGAAAAAATATATTCATTGTGTTTGTTTATTATTAAATTATTATAAACCTATATAAAATGTATTTAGTTGCATTAGGCTAAATTAAATTGCGCTTGTTATAATAAGGTTAGGCAAGTTTCCTAAGGTCCTTTTGGTACAAAATCATTATTATATTAACATAAATGAAGAAAATATATCCTTAAATGAGTTCTTGCTAATTGACCAGTTTTACCTATTCGGCACGACACACACACACACACACACACACACACACACACATATATATATATATATATATATATATATATATATATATATATATATATATATATATATATATATAGTAACAAAACGATTTTTCTACATTAATATCCACTTAAGTCGTTACGCACGAGGTAGAGGTACATACGCATGGTTAAACATGATGTGCATACGCATAGTTACGCACGATGAGCATAGGTATGGTTACGCACGAGGATCATACGCAGGGTTAAGCACGAGATGCGTACGCATGGTTACGCATGAGGGGAGCGTGAGCTTTAGTAGATATTTAGTGCCTAATAATCCACCTCACGAGGCAAGGCTCTCAAGCACAACCTCACGAGGCAAGGCTCTCAAGCACAACCTCTCGAGGCAAGGCTCACAAGCACAACCTCACGAGGCAAGGCTCACAAGCACAACCTCACAAGGCAAGGCTCACAAATACAACCTCACGAGGCAAGGCTCACAAGCACAACCTCACGAGGCAAGGCACACAAGCACAACCTCACGAGGCAAGGCTCACAAGCACAACCTCACGAGCAAAGGCTCACAAGCACAACCTCTCGAGGCAAGGCTCACAAACACAACCTCACGAGCAAAGGCTCACAAGTACAACCTCACGAGGCAAGGCTCACAAGAACAACCTCACGAGGCAAGGCTCACAAGCACAACCTCACGAGGCAAGGCTCACAAGCACAACCGCACGAGCAAAGGCTCACAAGTACAACCTCTCGAGGCAAGGCTCACAAGCACAACCTCACGAGGCAATGCTCACAAGCACAAGCACAACCTCACGAGGCAAGGCTCTCAAGCACAACCTCTCGAGCTAAGGCTCACAAGCACAACCTCACGAGGCAAGGCTCACAAGCACAACCTCACGAGGCAAAGCTCAGAAGCACAACCTCACAAGGCAAGGCTCACATATACAACCTCACGAGGCAAGGCTCACAAGCACAACCTCACGAGGCAAGGCTCACAAGCACAACCTCACGAGGCAAGACTCACAAGTACAACCTTACGAGGCAAGGCTCACAAGCACAACCTCACGAGGCAAGGCTCACAAGCACAACCTCACGAGGCAATGCTCACAAGCACAACCTCACGAGGCAACGCTCCCAAGCACAACCTCACGAGGCAAGGCTAACAAGCACAACCTCACGAGGTAAAGCTCCCAAGCACAACCTCACGAGGCAAGGCTCACAAGTACAACCTCACGAGGCAAGGCTCACAAGTACAACCACACGAGGCAAGGCTCACAAGTACAACCTCACGAGGCAAGACTCACAAGTACAGCCTCACGAGGCAAGGCTCACAAGTACAACCTCACGAGGCAAGACTCACAAGTACACCACACGAGGCAAGGCTCACAAGTACAACCTCACGAGGCAGCTCACAAGTACAACCACACGAGGCAAGGCTCACAAGTACAACCTCACGAGGCAGACACAAGTACAACCACACGAGGCAAGGCTCACAAGTACAACCTCACGAGGCAAGTCTCACAAGTACAACCACACGAGGCAAGGATCACAAGTACAACCTCACGAGGCAAGACACAAGTACAACCCACGAGGCAAGGCTCACAAGTACAACCTCACGAGGCAAGCTCACAAGTACAACCTCACGAGGCAAGTGCTCACAAGTACAACCTCACGAGGCAAGCTCCAAGCAACCTCACGAGGCAAGGCTCACAAGACAACCTCACGAGGTAAAGCTCCCAAGCACAACCTCACGAGGCAAGGTTAACAAGCACAACCTCATGAAGCAAGGCTCACACGTACAACCTCACGAGGCAAGGCTCACAAGTACAACCTCACGAGGCAAGTCTCACAAGTACAACCACACGAGGCAAGGCTCACAAGTACAACCTCACGAGGCAAGCTCACCAAGTACAACCCACGAGGCAAGGCTCACAAGTACAACCTCACGAGGCAAGACTCCAAGTCACACCTCACGAGGCAAGGCTACAAGACAACCTCACGAGGCAAGCTCACACGTACAACCTCACGAGGCAAGGCTCACAAGTACAACCTCACGAGGCAAGTCTCACAAATACAACCACACGAGGCAAGGCTCACAAGTACAACCTCACGAGGCAAGTCTCACAAGTACAACCACACGAGGCAAGGCTCACAAGTACAACCTCACGAGGCAAGACTCACAAGTACAACCACACGAGGCAAGGCTCACAAGTACAACCTCACGAGGCAAGACTCACAAGTACAACCACACGAGGCAAGGCTCACAAGTACAACCTCACGAGGCAAGACTCACAAGTACAGCCTCACGAGGCAAGGCTCACAAGTACAACCTCACGAGGCAAGACTCACAAGTACAACCACACGAGGCAAGGCTCACAAGTACAACCTCACGAGGCAAGTCTCACAAGTACAACCACACGAGGCAAGGCTCACAAGTACAACCTCACGAGGCAAGACACAAGTACAACCACACGAGGCAAGGCTCACAAGTACAACCTCACGAGGCAAGACTCACAAGTACAGCCTCACGAGGCAAGGCTCACAAGTACAACCTCACGAGGCAAGACTCACAAGTACAGCCTCACGAGGCAAGGCTCACAAGTACAACCTCACGAGGCAAGACTCACAAGTACAACCTCACGAGGCAAGGCTCACAAGTACAACCTCACGAGGCAAGACTCACAAGTACAACCACACGAGGCAAGGCTCACAAGTACAACCTCACGAGGCAAGACTCACAAGTACAACCACACGAGGCAAGGCTCACAAGTACAACCTCACGAGGCAAGACACAAGTACAACCCACGAGGCAAGGCTCACAAGTACAACCTCACGAGGCAAGACTCACAAGTACACCCACGAGGCAAGGCTCACAAGTACAACCTCACGAGGCAAGACTCACAAGTACAGCCTCACGAGGCAAGGCTCACAAGTACAACCTCACGAGGCAAGACTCACAAGTACAACCACACGAGGCAAGGCTCACAAGTACAACCTCACGAGGCAAGCACAAGTACAACCACACGAGGCAAGGCTCACAAGTACAACCTCACGAGGCAAGACTACAAGTACAACCACACGAGGCAAGGCTCACAAGTACAACCTCACGAGGCAAGACTCACAAGTACAACCCACGAGGCAAGGCTCACAAGTACAACCTCACGAGGCAAGACTCACAAGTACAACCTCACGAGGCAAGGCTCACAAGTACAACCTCACGAGGAAAGCTCACAAGTACAACCCACGAGGCAAGGCTCACAAGTACAACCTCACGAGGCAAGACCACAAGTACAACCACACGAGGCAAGGCTCACAAGTACAACCTCACGAGGCAAGTCTCACAAGTACAACCACACGAGGCAAGGCTCACAAGTACAACCTCACGAGGCAAGACTCACAAGTACAACCACACGAGGCAAGGCTCACAAGTACAACCTCACGAGGCAAGACTCACAAGTACAGCTTCACGAGGCAAGGCTCACAAGTACAACCTCACGAGGCAAGACTCACAAGTACAACCACACGAGGCAAGGCTCACAAGTACAACCTCACGAGGCAAGTCTCACAAGTACAACCACACGAGGCAAGGCTCACAAGTACAACCTCACGACACAAGTACAACCACACGAGGCAAGGCTCACAAGTACAACCTCACGAGGCAAGACTCACAAGTACAACCACACGAGGCAAGGCTCACAAGTACAACCTCACGAGGCAAGACTCACAAGTACAGCCTCACGAGGCAAGTCTCACAAGTATATCGATTCGTTCGAGGTCCGGTACGTTCGAACACCGTAGTTCCACTATACTTTTAGTCACTTTCGGACATTTCAAGCCACTTTTCAGTCGCCTATAACGAGAACGCCAGCCAACACGGACGTTCCCTCCACTACGATCATTCATTACATTTCAGCCTCGTGTACAGGACGCGTTCATACGCATTTTTTTCATGGCGTACAATTAAAAAGAGTAATATATATCCTTTAGGACTATCACCCGCAATAACATGAAACGCCAGATAGAGAAATAACGCAGGCGAATTTGTCATGTGCATGATTTAAAAAAAAAAGTGTGTGTTTTATTGCACGTATACAGCGAACAACAATACTGGAGTATTATATACAATAGCTGCATCATTTTCCCTTCCTGCCTTCATCCTTCCCTTCAATGCACCTTTCTTTTGGTCTCACCTTTCATAGCCAGGAGCTATGAGTCGACCCCTGCAACCACAACTAGGTGAGTACACACATACACACACACATATACACACACATATATACACACATATATATAAACACACACTACCGCACACCAGGAGGGATAGGGGGGACATGATAACGACATATAAAACAGTGAGAGGAGTTGACAAGGTGGATAGGGACAGGATAGGATGTTTCAGAGATGGGACACAAGGTGTTACAACAGGAAGCTGAAGATTCAGATGAGTCACAGGAATGTTAGGAAGTATTTCTTCAGTCATAGAATTGTCAGGAAGGGGAACAATCTGGAGAATGATGTAGTGGAGGCAGGATATCCATACATAGCTTTATGAAGAAGTATGATAAAGCTCTTGGAACTGGGAGAGAGTGGCCCTAGTAGCGACCAGTGAAGAGGCGGGGCTAGGAGCTATGACTCGACCCCAGCAGCTACAATTACGCGAATTAGGTGAGTACCACAAACACATACCCACTATCACCAGACACCCTCACCGCCACACAAGAACCACCACTACTAGCACTACCACACACCACCACAACATAACCACCTCTCCACCATAAGTGTAATCCCACACCACCACAACATAACCACCTCTCCACCATAAGTGTAATCCCACACCATCCACACACTTCTAATCCATTATCCTTATCTAACTCTCTTTATCCTCAGTCAACACCTTTTTTTCCCTACCTAATCCTGTTTAATCCCGACCCAACATCCTTCTATCCTTATCTAACCATTCACTATCCCCTCAACACGTGGTCTCACACACGGTAACACCTCTAGACCCATTCAATACGTGGTCCCACACATGGTAACACCTGTAGACCCCTTCAACACGTGGTCCTACACAAGATAACAACTCAAGACTCCTTCAACACGTTGTCTCACATAAGGTAGCACCTCTAAACTCCTTCAACACGTGGTCCCACACAAGGTAACATCTCCAGATCCCTTTAACTCGTGGTCCCACACAAGATAGCGCCTCTAAACCCCTTCAACATGTGGTCCCACACAAGATAACACCTCCAGACCCCTTCAACACGTGGTCCCACACAGGGTGACAAATCCACAGTAATCAACAGCCTTGTGTTGCCTGCGTGCTTTCCTGGCTTTTAACGCAATGAGCGTATCCTTGCCCAAGTACAGGCAGTCACGCATTCCCTGTACTCCCGCCCCCTCTCCCATCACCCCCTCCTCTCCCATCACCCCTTCCTCTCCCATCACCCCCTCCTCTCCCAATACCCCTACCTCCTAACCCCCTCCCCGTCACCCCCATCCTCCAACACTCATCCAAGCTTATTATTGTGTTTCTGAGTGGCCTATTTAGGCATAATTTATTTTTCCACATGTTTCATTTTATTATGTCATTAGTGTGTGTGTGTGTGTGTATATGTGTGTGTATATGTGTGTGTGTGTGTGTGTGTGTGTGTGTGTGTGTGTGTGTGTGAGTGTGTGTGTATGTGTGTGTGTATGTGTTGTGTGTGTGTGTATGTGTGTGTGTGTGTTGTGTGTGTGTGTGTATTCACCTATTTGTACTTATCTATTTGTGATTGCAAAGGGTCGAGTCACAGTTCCTGGCCCTGGGTCTACTCTCTCCCTGTTCCATGAGCTTTATCGTATCTCTTCTTAAAGCTATGTACGGATCCTGCCTCTACTACATCACTCTCCAGACTGTTGCACTTCCTGACAACTCTATGACTGAAAAAATACTTCCTAACATGCCTGTGACTCATCTCGGTCTTCAACTTCCATTAATGACCCCTTGTTGCTGTGGCCCATCTCTGAAACATCCTGTCCCTATCTACCTTGTCAATTTCTCTCAATATTTTATTTGTTATAATGTCGCCCCTATCCCTCCTGTCCTCCAGTGTCGTCAGGTCGATTTTCCTTAACCTCTCCTCGTAGGACATACCCTAAGTTCTGGGACTAGTCTTGTTGCAAACCTTTGAACTTTCTCTAATTTCCTGACGTGCTTGACCAGGTGTTGGTTCCAAATTGGTATTGCATACTCCAATATGAGCCTGACGTACACAGTATACAGAGTCTTGAACGATTTCTTACCAAGGTGTCGAAATGCTGTTCTTAGGTTTGCCAGGCGCCTAAATGCTGCAGCAGTTATTTGATTGATGTGCGCCTCAGATGTACTCGGTATTATACTCATCCCAAGATCCTTTTCCATGAGTGAGGTTTGCAGTCTTTGCCCCCCTAGCCTGTACTCTGTCTGAGGTCTTTGACCTTCCCCAATCTTCATGAGTTTGCACATGGTGGGGTTAAACTCCAGGAGCCAGTTGCTGGGCCAGGCTTGCAGCCTGTCAATCATCTGATTGACTTCTTCGCACTAGCTTTCATCGTCTGCAAACTAGGACACCTCTGAATCTGTCCCTTCCGTAATGTCATTCACATATACCAGTGTGTGTGTGTGTGTGTGTATGTATGTGTGCGTGTGTGTGTGTGTGTGTGTGAGTAGGAGAGAGACAGACAGACAGACAGACATACAGATGCAGAAAGACAGATAAACTCACACAGACACATTAAAACACACAGACATTAAAACATACAGACAGAATCGTGCAGACACACACATCCAGACACAGACACATAAGCAGATATACACAGACAGACAGACAGGCAGAGTCTAGGTGCTGTTGATTTTATGGAGGCATAAGGAGGTTATTGTGTGTTTCCACGCGAGGTATCGTGAACCTCCAGTAATGTTATTGTCCCTTACATTTGCGTTATAATTAAGTCTGCTGTTGCAAATGTGAAGCTGGTTACTGCTGGTGCCTGTGCTTCTTGTACCTTTGTCTTTGTACCTCTCTTTCTTTGTCTCTCTGCAAAGGGGTTGCACACACTCGTGTTTGTTGATATGATGGGATGGCTTTATATATATATATATATATATATATATATATATATATATATATATATATATATATATATATATATATATATATATATATATATAAGAGTGAAATTATCAAACAGTAGTGAAGGTGGAATGAAGTTCAGTACATTAAGATGGAATATATATTGGGATGGTGTTGTGAAGTGTATCTAAGGTCTCAAAAGAATTTGACGGGAGGTGTGGAGTAAGTTTTAACAGTTGGGTGTCGAATATCCAGCAGAAATATGTGTAACCGTGTTTTATCCAAGCGAATCGAGCCGAGTGGTATTGGAGATTAGGTGTGTTTTTTTTTTTTTTTTTTTTTTTGGTGTGAGGAAGGTTATTTCATTGAAAGAAATCTGGGAAACAGATTTACTGTGCTTAAGTGGGTGAGGTGGAAAGCACTGTGACTGCACTTTGAGAAGCGGATGCGGATGTTGCGGTCTAGTCGATCATTAGATCATGAATTCTAGGCCCTTCTGAAGAAGAAAAAAAAAACAAGAAAAAAAAAACAGTTAGCGAATTATGGTAGATGTGTTTTCTTCTTTGTGTCTTTCGTATTTGGTGGGGAAATGGCCGATGTGTTCAATAAAATTCCTCAGTGAAATATATTTTGCCATTAGCAGCATTCAGGTGCGTGTACATTTGTATTGTGTACATTTGTATTGTGATCTGATGACGGTGTATCGGGCAATAGGTGATTTAGTTGCCCACTGTGCCTTGCACCTTCCCACAAGGTGCCTGACCTTGTCAAGGCTAACCTATTGTGGGTGCCTGACCTTGTCAAGACTATAGCTATTTCCCCGAGGTGTGCACCCTCGTTGGACAAGCCGAGACTTAAGTGAATACGGTGAGCTCCTGAAGAGGTTATTCATAAATGCGTCCTTCCCTACCCTAGACGACTGCCAATGTGATCGAGTAACGATGCTAGTTAAACTTATGGTACTAGGTGTCTGCAGGTCAACATACAGAACATTACCTGCGCCCCTGTCTTCGTTACTTGTATCTAGCCAGTTAGTGAGGGACTCTCCCGAAGCATTTAGCGTGTTCTTGTAGTTGCTTCGCCCTTCCAGTCTTCCCTAATGAACACTCACACTGCTGGGCGAGTTCTATAGTGGAGAATATAGTTATAACAGTAAGGAAGAAAAAGATACGATACCATGACTGGAACAATATACAAATAACCCGCGTGTAGCAGAATCTTATGACGACGTTTCGGTTCTACTTGGACCATTAACTAGTCACAAATGGTCCGAGTCAGACCGAAACGTTCTCATAAGTGTTTTTCTCCTGTGTGTGGGTTAATTGTGTAGTTATAACATTACTTAAACAGATTTTAGATTTTGCCACCGAAGTTTCTAGTTTACTGTGCACCCCACGTCCACCTTGTGGAGGGTAGCGCAAGGGCATATGGATACACAAAAGGCCTAGGAATTAGGCCCCAAAAGGGTTTACAGGAGAACATCTGGATTTATATCTACTGTTCACTTATCTGTTAAAAGCAAATTTAGGAAATACTTCAACAGGTGTCATGAAAGATCAAAGCTCCCTGTTAGTCCTCCCCAAGGGAGGTGCCGACGAGGGGGCTCTTGATCCAAGGATCTGGACTTAATTAAAATAAATAAATAAAAGCTATTGGTGGTAACTCCTCATACTGGATATATATATAATTTTGGATGTCTCTAATTCTTCTTGGACACTCGTCACAGCCCTCAGTCCCTCCTTTTTCATCCTACCTCTCCCAGAGAGAAATATATTTCCAGGGTTTCTTGGGAAGAGCATTTCTAGCTGCAGGTCCCCTTCGGCTGTAACTAAGAGGTAAACAATGCAACCATGAACACGTTTATAACATCAGAAGTTTTTTCTTATAATGCTTATGAAAAAGTGACCCCAATGATGGCAGCCAGAAGCTTCCAGCTTGAGTCACAATGCTATACTGGATGGATAACAATCCAGTAACTCTGGTCTACACATTGCACTGGTCGACCCCAGTGTGACACAAAGTTGATCTAAAGTTGCCAGCTTGGAGACACACCAGCAAATACAGTGAACCAGAACAAAGTTACAACTTGATCTTAGTAGTATCAGAAACCCTCAGCTCGTGAGGAAATATTCCCAAAGTTACTGGTGATAAACATATATATATATATATATATATATATATATATATATATATATATATATATATATATATATATATATATATATATATATATATGTCGTGCCGAATAGGTAAAACTTGCCATTTTGGAATAAATAGCAATACTCTTCTTGCCGAATAAGGCAAGGGAAAATTTGTGTATGCAATAATTTCGCAAAAATCATTCTGAACCTAACGAAAACAAATATATTTCACAGTGTTTGTTTATTACTGAATTATTGTAAACTTATCTAAAATATATTTAGTTGGATTAGGCTAAATTAAATTGCGCTTGTAATAAGGTTAGGTAAGTTTTCTATGGTTCATTAAGTACAAAATTATTATTTTTACATTAACATAAATGAAAAAATATATCTTTAAACGTATAAGAGAAAATTTTAGAAATGACTTAATTTTATATGAGTTCTTGCTAATTGACCAATTTTACCTATTCAGTACGACACACGCACAAACTAACATATATATATATATATATATATATATATATATATATATATATATATATATATATATATATATATATATATATATATATATATATATATATATATATATATATATATATGCAAGACAACCACTATGAAAAAATAGAGGAATTCCAAGCGCTTTCGTGACTACTCACATTATCAAGGAACTAACATATATATATATATATATATATATATATATATATATATATATATATCAATAACAACACTGCGACTAGTCAAGGAGTCGAACCCATGCTGCTTTGGCCCGCCTCATGGTGGGCGAAAACACATGACGCTCTAGTCCACTGAACCACACAATCCTTAAGAGTAGCGCATCCAGTAGAACTGGATGTTGTACCTGCTACCCAAGGACATACGGTGGTGTGGATGACTCTAGGCTAATTTCATTCTACTCCCTGTTTGGTGTACTAGTACAACAAGCAGTATTTTATATTATTGTACCCACAAACAAGTGGTATTGATCAATAACAACACTGCGACTAGCCAAGGAGTCGAACCCATGTTGCTTTGGCCCGCCTCATGGTGAACGAAAACTCATGACATCCAGTTCTGCTGGATGCGCTACTTTTAAGGATTGTGTGGTTCAGTGGATTAGAGCGTCATGAGTTTTCGCCCATGAGGCGGGCCAAAGCAGCATGGGGTCGACTCCTTGCTAGTCGTGTTGTTATTGATCAATACCACTTGTTCGTGGGTACAATAATATACATTTATATATATATATATATATATATATATATATATATATATATATATATATATATATATATATATATATATATATATATATATATATATATATATATTTGTTTATTTGCATGTGTTTACATCGTAAGCAGCACTGTATATACACCTAGAGACGTATATCCTGATGTATATACACCTAGAGATGTATATCCCGATGTATATACACCTTGACATATATATCTCGGTGTATATACAACAAAGATTTACCTAAATCCTTGTTTTAGGTATCAAAGTATTCTTGACTTTTGTACAGGTTACACGCCGCCTTAATGACCCTAGTGCAGTCGACAGACTTGAAACCCAGCAGCCAGACAATGCACACGGGTTTAGCCCTTCATGAAATACAATATTACGCAATACAATAGCATACAAAAACTGACCATCACATTCTGCATTCGTTGCATTCTAGACAGATGCCTTGATGCCGGTGAAGGGCTCTTGATCCAAGGAGATACCCACTCTTTTTCCTTCGGTTAATGTTGATTGTTGCTCTATTCCCCAGGCGCTGTATGACCCCCCTCCTAACTGGTCTAGCGCTTTCCCTGTGAAATAATAATAATAATAATAATAATAATAATAATAATAATAATAATAATAATAATAATATTAATAATAATAATAATAATAATAAATGTGTCGTCGGCACTGTGAGTGTCAATATTTACGAAAAATATAATTCATTATTATTTTTATTGGCTGTTTTTTCTTGTTCGTATAATTGTCATTTATTAATGACATTATAAAATAATATTTTATTTACTTTAAACATTATTAATAGTTATTATAAATTTTATTGTTAATTATTATTTCTTCTTCTTCTTCTTCTTCTTCTTCTTCTTCTTCTTCTTCTTCTTCTTCTTATTATTATTATTATTATTATTATTATTATTATTATTATTATTATTATTATTATTTTTATTATTATTATTATATGATGTAAGAGTAACTTGGTCCCAGGAAGGAAGGGCAGCCGGGATGGTTATTCCCTCCATCCATCACTATTCTCCCTATTCTCACACCCGTCAGAGCTCTCTCTCTCTCTCTCTCTCTCTCTCTCTCTCTCTCTCTCTCTCTCTCTCTCTCTCTCTCTCTCTCTCTCTCTCTCTCTCTCTCTCTCTCTCGCCCCACTCCACACCCTCATCGACCCTTCTCACCACTTACCCTAATGTCTCTATCAAAATAATATAATAATAATAATAATCTTAATAATAATAATATTATTATTATTATTATTACAACTTTTACTACTACTACTACTGCTGCTTCTACTACTACCACCACTATTATTACTACTATTATTACTTCTACTACTATTACTACTACTACTGATGCTACCACTACAACCACTGATAATAATAACAGAAATCTGGGCCTGGCTTGGTGCGTAGTAATTAGGCATAACATATTAGGGAATGAGTGGTGGGTAGATTTTATATAGTGGCGCCGCCAGCGGCCGCTGCCGCTGCTGCTGCCGCCGCTGTTGCGGCTCTCACAGGCACCGCCGCACTAGTGGCCGGGCCAGACTCTTTACCAGTCCACTCACACACGGCAAATATCTAACCCGGGACTATTGTATATTTAACCTTAGTATCCTCCTCTGAGAATCAATGCAGTTTTTTATATGCCAGTGTAGCCAAACATTGTTTCTGGTCCATTTTGTGTTCGCAATATTTTTGCCCCTTTTTTTCGTATATCTGCCCGCCCGTCTATAGTTTCTGGCCAAGAACGAGTTAGGTAGATATGTTTAAGACATGATGAAGTCCACTGTATGGGCGAAATCTAGTCAATAAAGGACCGCCTTATACTGCACTTGTGAATGTTTTTTTTTTCACGAGTTATTTTAGTTGAGCTGTGACCCTAGAGGACGCTGTCGCCAATCATGAGCCATAACTCAGCCATGGGCAGCTCCCTAATAGACATAAAGTCATCGTTACTGCTTTAGCATTGAGTAGTTCTTACGGCTGGCTATTTTGTCCTCTCACGGTTGGTTGGTCGCGCCTCGTACTATTTTATCACCGATAGTAATGTCATTTATATTTTTTTCCCCTCCGAGGTCTATGAATATATTGAATTTCATGAGGAGAAGGATGCCGTGGTTTGATTTTTCAGAGTTTCTTGGGCAAGCGGACCGCAAATAAAACTTGATCCGCAAACATTGTGAGAGGGGATAAGTAATTTCAAGACTGGGCGGATCGTGTCTCGGAGCTGACGATTCAGTTCCCAAGCATCGATTCCCACGGCCGGTACATCATTTGCCCATTTGGCGGTCTCCCGACTCGAGGTCCCCCATTCGCCACGCTGGGGAGGGCAGCAGCCAGCCACGAGGGGAAGGATGGAGAGAGAGAGAGAGAGAGAGAGAGAGAGAGAGAGAGAGAGAGAGAGAGAGAGAGAGAGAGAGAGAGAGAGGCGGTAGTTGCTGAAGGAAGAGGAGGTTTTATAAGAAATAATGAATAGAGGATAATATTTAATAAAACGGTATAATGTGGGATAATGAGGAGAGTAACACGACTTTCAGCTGTGGAACCATGAGATGTCACAGCTCTGCTCCCACAAGATATCAGTTCTGGCGCTACAATGCAACAGCCGTAGCACAGAAGAGTAGACACGGCAACTACAACAACAGTAGCACCACCTCCCTCACCGCCGCCCCAGAAAAGAGATGGTGGAAAGGCCGACGACAAATCCGAAAATGTGTCAATAATAAGGCAAGGATAACTAGCGTGGCCAGGAACTCCAAGTCGGCCATGATGTGTCTTTTAATGTATCCTATTGTCCCCTGGGAATGGCCGAGGCAGCCCAGGGGAAATGGAAACAATGGCCACATATCGGGGAAAAATTGTGTCATTCCCTCCCAAAACGTGGCCAAGGAAGTGACGGATAATTGGCTTTGTGTCTCCGCTCTCTGTCTTAAGACTGGCCGCTCTCATTCACTAGACTGCCCTCCCTCACTCTCTCGACTGCCCTCCCTCACTCTCTCGACTGCCCTCCCTCACTCTCTCGACTGCCCTCCCTCACTCTCTCGACTGCCCTCCCTCACACTTAAAGACCGAGCGAGGTTTTGTAAACTAGGAGGGATGGCTGGGTTTATGGTTATTTGTGATTCGCTCATAAACCCTTCCTAAACGAAACTATGAACTCACGACAGTCACAGATGAATCAATATAAATACGACAGTCACATACAAATCAATGCAAACACTACAGTTATAGACGAATCAATATAAACACGACAGTTATAGACTAATCAATATAAACACGACAAAGACGAATTAATATAAACACGACAATCAAAGACGAATCAATATAAACACGACAATCAGATGAATACGACAATCATTTATCATAAACAAAACAATGCAAATTCGACAGTCATCTGTCATAAAAATCAGTCATAGACGAAACTATGCAAATGCCACAGTTATCTGTCTTAGACGAAACATATATATATATATATATATATATATATATATATATATATATATATATATATATATATATATATATATATAGGGTCACACACGAAACAATATAAACACTGCCGTCACTGTTGAAGCCATGTAAACACGACATAAACGAAACATAAACATTTCATAGAAGAAATCACTTCAACAAGATGTAAACTAAACATACACAACAATCATTGAGGAACGTGCCCGGACAAATGACTGACGGACATTTTCCCGACAGGCATGTGACCTAAGGACAAGTGACCGAACGGACTTTTCACCGACGGACATTTCGCCGAACGGACATATGGCCAAACGGATAAATAGGTTAGGTTTGTTATTTTATGGCCTTCTTAACTTTTTTTTTTTTTTTTTTGATGTTCGGGAAACATGCTGTGATGAATACCAGTTCGGCCATATGTCCGTTCGGTGAAATGTCCATCGGTGAAATGTCCGTTCGGTGAAATGTCCTGGAGCCTTGAGTAAGACATAAAAACACAATAATCATTGGTCGTGGCGTCCTCCCAGGTGTCACTAAGAAAAAGATGTTGTTGATTAAGAGATTTTGAAATATATTTCGTCAACTTTCATACTAAAGAAGAGACAAGCCCAGAGCAAGTTTGTATCGTGACAGTATTCGGCTATATGTAGAGCTACGTCATGCTCTACACCTGTGTCTTCCTCAGGTGTAGAGCTACGTCAAACTCTACACCTGCGTCTTCCTCAGGTGTAGAGCTACGTCAAGCTCTACACCTGCGTCTTCATCAGGTGTAGAGCTACGTCAAGCTCTACACCTGCGTCTTCCTCACAGTCGGCAGTAAGCCTTTATACCCAACTTCGAATCTGTGCAGTAGGTAAACAGATTCCAAGCCGACTTCCAACTATGTCATGGCTTTATCCGTGATGATTAGCGTGGAGCCACCATGTGGCGAGAGGTCACAGCCAGGGAGTTGTGAATCATCAGTGGCAGCAGTAGTGAACGTCAGAGGGCGCACAGCAACAACCGCAGGTCAAGGGTCAACACCAGCGCATCTTATGGAAGGTCGCCACGTTCCAGCAGGCGCGTGCCCCGCGCCCACACTAACCTCAACCACATATATTCACAGCCACTCTACAATCGGCTTCTCTGATGTTCAACCATTGAAGGTATATCCACCGACAGGTGTATATGTTCACTGAAAGTTTGCATTTATCAGTTTTTTGTTAGGAACTGAATTATTCTGATAGTGTACAGGTGGCTTGCAGTCTTAATGATCCACACGCGGTCGATATGCTTCAAACCTAACAATCTTTCTCATGGTACAAGTGAACATTATGAAAATAATGAAATTGGTGGTAAGAGGAACACTTTATATTTGGGACACCCTTTGAGGAAAGAATTTTCAAGTCGGGCTGACCAGCCGGGCTGTGGTTCGTACGTCGTGTTGCGTGCGGGCAACAGTAACAGCCTGGTTGATCAGGCCCTGATCCACCATGAGGCCTGGTCACAGACCGGGCCGTGGGGGCGTTGACCCCTGAAACCCTCTCCAGGTATGCTCTAGGTGTCAGGTTACCAGTAATCGCTTCCGGAAGGGGGGGGCATCATCCCAGCGGCCCGGTCCCAGACCAGGCCTCCTGATTACTACCCTGATCAATCATACTGTTGTTACCCACCAAGACTCAAATATATGCATCTCTTATCTTCTATTTCATTCATGTGTATTCGTTATCACAGTTTTTGTTTACTCATTACTATAAATATTTGAATTTGTCTATAGACGGCATAACCACGAAATGTGAGGCGCTGTACATACTGAGGTATTTCAAGTGATGTCACGGGCTACTTATCAGCCATATTGGACGTGAAGCCGCACCTACAATCACGTACACATACCTAGCATAAATCTAAGAATTCTGCCACGTTTCTTAGTCTCTGTGATGAAAATTGATATATGGTGCGTTTAGCCTTCACATCATTTGATTATATAAATTTAAGGTGGGTGATACATGGGGCGTCAAATCTTCACATCAGTAGACAGACAGATAGATAATTATTTACAGAAATGCAAAGGTGAGCACTTGACTTTGTTAATGTTTACAGTTATGAGACAGCGTAGCGTAGTGCCAAGTAGTTGCAGTGGTGCCACCACAAGTGCTTTCAAAAATACATGCATAATTAGCTCAAACATTTTATTAAATACGACTTTTCGCCGACAAGAGGCTTTATTACTTACTTGTAGGTGAAATATATCTAATAAAAGATCTGCTTTTGCTATACATTTTTTTTATTATTCTTGTAGCCCCAGGTCCTCGCTACTGAGCTTGTCTAACGCAGTGTAGGTGGAGATATTGTTCACCACATAATATAAATCATAAGTTATCAAACCTCAATACAAGCTCCTTGAATGGGTTTAATCTCTGGGTTTAATAAGTCACTGACAGCTGATCATTACATTTAAAAAGTTCCGGTCATTCTCTTGAGTTTTTATTAGCTATGACAATAAAGCAGTTTTCCCACTTCACTGTGGATTTAATTTTAATATAGGACGAGGGAAGCGGAAACTTAAGAGGTTTTAAATGAGGTGGAAGCCCTACCATCAAATAAGATTTTAGATTTTGTCGCAGTAGCGACTAGTTTATCGTCCCGCCCCTGTGTCTCCTGTGGACGGTAGCCCAAAACTATTTGGATGCACAAAATTTTTAGGCACTAGACTTCCCAAAAGGCTAACAGGAGAAGATCTGTATTTATATCTACTATTTGCCTTATCTGTTGGCAGCAAAATTAGGTACCATCGCATAGCATGTAATCTATACATTTTTACTGAGTGAACCGGAAAGCCAGCAGAAGGTCTTGGTTGAATGACCAAAAGCTGCCTCAGTTGGTCATCACATGATCGGCAACAGAAGGAATTTTCACATTTCTCTTGACATGCCAAATAGCAGGAGCACCGTACGCGTGGCCAGTTGTTGGGACAATAGAAGCGGTCAGTTGACCCCCAGAGCGTGGAGTAGTGAGCCGTGTGGGCGGTCTGACCAGTAATGAAGGGTATTCACAGCTCACTCGCAGCCACAGGTCGCACGGGTGAAGACCTTCCATGTTCTCCCTCACCACTAGTTTGTTTACACCGCGGGCACCACCTTTCATGACTTCCGCCACTTAGCTAGAGTCAGCTTGCATCCTATGTCGGTTTACCGCTGGTGGGATATTCGACGCAGCGGCCTATCGTTATTTACTACGTTAATTGTCACGCGTTGTTCCCAACGACAAATTCGGAACATTTCCTGTAATCACTAATAAAATGGTATTATAATACCGACAAAATGATCATTTAAGAAACATGTGCAATGTGACGACGGATTTGAGGGAACTTGAGCTAGAGCACGCCACAGCCATGCTAATGTGGAATTCGTCTGAAAAACCTACATTTCTGGTCACAGTGGTGGCCCATGCTAACCTTCCTATGGCGTAAATAAATATACCTAGTTGGATTAACCTTGTTAGGCCGGTATAGTCCAGTGAACAACACACCGGCCTGCGAGTTTCAGGACTTGCTTGAAATGGGTTCGAATCTCACCCGTTCTGTGATTTAGCTGAACATGTGTCTAATTCCCCATGTTTCCTGTCAGTTATAAATGTTGAAATGTGCGCGCGTATGACTGGTGTTGGTAAAATGAGTTGCGGAGAGATAACACGGTGCTGGTGGCTGGCTGGTACATAACACGGTGCTGGTGGCTGGTACATAACACGGTGCTGGTGGCTGGTACACAGCACGGTGCTGGTGGCTGGTACACAACACGGTGCTGGTGGCTGGTACACAACACGGTGCTGGTGGCTGGTACACAACACGGTGCTGGTGGCTGGCTGGTACACAACAAGGTGCTGGTGGCTGGTACATAACACGGTGCTGGTGGCTGGTACACAACACGGTGCTGGTGGCTGGTACACAACACGGTGCTGGTGGCTGGTACACAACACGGTGCTGGTGGCTGGTACACAACAAGGTGCTGGTGGCTGGTACATAACACGGTGCTGGTGGCTGGTACACAACACGGTGCTGGTGGCTGGTACACAACACGGTGCTGGTGGCTGGCTGGTACATAACACGGTGCTGGTGGCTGGTACATAACACGGTGCTGGTGGCTGGTACACAACACGGTGCTGGTGGCTGGTACACAACACGGTGCTGGTGGCTGGTACACAACACGGTGCTGGTGGCTGGTACACAGCACGGTGCTGGTGGCTGGTACACAACACGGTGCTGGTGGCTGGTACAAACACGGTGCTGGTGGCTGGTACACAACACGGTGCTGGTGGCTGGTACACAACACGGTGCTGGTGGCTGGTACACAACACGGTGCTGGTGGCTGGTACACAACACGGTGCTGGTGGCTGGCTGGTAGACAACAAGGTGCTGGTGGCTGGTACATAACACGGTGCTGGTGGCTGGTACATAACACGGTGCTGGTGGCTGGCTGGTACACAGCACGGTGCTGGTGACTAGTACATAACACGGTGCTGGTGGCTGGCTGGTACACAACACGGTGCTGGTGGCTGGTACACAACACGGTGCTGGTGGCTGGCTGGTACACAACACGGTGCTGGTTGGCTGGTACACAACACGGTGCTGGTGGCTGGTACACAGCACGGTGCTGGTGGCTGGCTGGTACACAACACGGTGCTGGTGGCTGGTACACAACACGGTGCTGGTGGCTGGCTGGTACACAACACGGTGCTGGTGGCTGGTACACAACACGGTGCTGGTGGCTGGTACACAACACGGTGCTGGTGGCTGGCTGGTACACAACAAGGTGCTGGTGGCTGGTACATAACACGGTGCTGGTGGCTGGTACACAACACGGTGCTGGTGGCTGGTACACAACACGGTGCTGGTGGCTGGCTGGTACACAACAGGTGCTGGTGGCTGGATACACGGTGCTGGGCTGTACACAACACGGTGCTGGTGGCTGGTACACAACACGGTGCTGGTGGCTGGTACACAACACGGTGCTGGTGGCTGGTACACAACACGGTGCTGGTGGCTGGTACACAACACGGTGCTGGTGGCTGGCTGGTAACAACAAGGTGCTGGTGGCTGGTACATAACACGGTGCTGGTGGCTGGTACAAACACGGTGCTGGTGGCTGGCTGGTACACAGCACGGTGCTGGTGGCTAGTACAAACACGGTGCTGGTGGCTGGCTGGTACACAACACGGTGCTGGTGGCTGGTACACAACACGGTGCTGGGGGGCTGGTACAACAACACGGTGCTGGTGGCTGCTGGTACACAACACGGTGCTGGTGGCTGGCTACACAACACGGTGCTGTGGTGGCTGGTACACAACACGGTGCTGGTGGCTGGTACACAACACGGTGCTGGTGGCTGGCTGGTACACAACACGGTGCTGGTGGCTGGTACACAACACGGTGCTGGTGGCTGGTACACAACACGGTGCTGGTGGCTGGCTTACAACGGTGTGGTGGCTTACACAACACGGTGCTGGTGGCTGGTACACAACACGGTGCTGGTGGCTGGTACACAACACGGTGCTGGTGGCTGGCTGGTACACAACACGGTGCTGGTGGCTGGTACACAACACGGTGCTGGTGGCTGGTACACAGCTGGTGGTCAACACGGTGCTGGTGGCTGGTACACACACACGGTGCTGGTGGCTGGCGCTGGTGACACAGCACGGTGCTGGTGGCTGGTACACAACACGGTGCTGGTGGCTGGTACACAACACGGTGCTGGTGGCTGGTACACAACACGGTGCTGGTGGCTGGTACACAACACGGTGCTGGTGGCTGGTACACAACACGGTGCTGGTGGCTGGTACACAACACGGTGCTGGTGGCTGGCTGGTGCATACACACATAAGCGTTTTTTAAATAGCTTAAGCCGCTATTAATCCATGTTATCAACCCAGCGACCCATATGTTGGGGCGGGCAGTCTCCCGGTGGGACCTCCTCCCCCCTCTTTCCCCCGGGGGGGACGTCGTGACCTCCCCATTCCCTCGGGGGGACGTCTTATCTGTACCATCTGAAGGAGCAGCACGTGCCTCACCTCCTCCCTCCTTCCCTCTTCCTCTCCTCCGTCCTTCCCTCTTCCTCTCCTCCCTCCTCCACTCTTCCTCTCCTCTTCTCCTCCACCCTCTCACTCTCCTCCTCCACCCTCTTCCTCTTCTCCTCCACCCTCTTCCTCTCCTCCTCCACCCTCTTCTCTTGACCAACACCCTCACGGGTGGAACTTGAAATCTGGCAAAGGGCTCTTGATCCAAGGACTCTGAGCCACCCCTCCCGTGCAACTATCCTTCACACACCTGCCCTTTCCCAGGTGCTGTATGACCCCTAAGGGTTTAGGGCGTCCTCGTGACTCCTTGTTATTTTTAAAAGAAACCCGGTTAACAAATCTGCCGATTTAGTCAGTATAACTTAATAATTTATAACAATAATAATAATAATGATAATAATAATAATAATAATAATAATAATAATAATAATAATAATAAAATGCGGGTTTATTCATTTTAATATAAACAAAATTATAATAATTTCATGTTTGGTCAATATAAAATAACAATTTGTAAAAATAATCTACGGGTTTAGCCCATAAAATAATTTGTCAAAATATAATAATAATAATCCAACACCGGTAATCTTCCATGCTGTTATTATTATAATTATAATAATTATTATATTATTATAATTATTATTATTATTTTATACAAAATAATGCGCTTGATAATGGTACAAGGATGAGCGAAACATCGTCCAGATTTTATTTTCAGTTTTGCCTGTTGTTTTTTATTTGTTCCAACCAGGATTCTGCTCTAACCAGGGCACTGTTCCAGCCAGGACATTGTCCCAGCCAGGACATTGTCCCAGCCAGGGCACTGTTCCAGCCAGGACATTGTCCCAACCAGGACATTGTCCCAGCCAGGACATTGTCCCAGCCAGGACATTGTCCCAGCCAGGGCTTTATTCCAGTCAAGATATTGTTCCAGACAACATATTGTTCCAGACAACTTATTGTTCCAGGCAACTCATTGTTCCAGACAACTTATTGTTCCAGACAACTTATTGTTCCAGACAACTTATTGTTCCAGACAACATATTGTTCCAGACAAAATATTATTCCAGTTAGGAACGCTAAAATTCGAGCGTAGCTCGGTTGGTAGCGCACTAAGCTCACACAATGAGTGTCCATGGTTTGATCCCGGTACGGGTGGCATATTTCCTTACACCTACTGTCCCCGTTCACCTAGCAGCAAGTAGGTACCTAGGGGGACAAGATTAACCTAATTTGCCCGAAATGCTCTGGATAACCAGAGGCTTTCTATATGGTATGTCATTGATGTCAGCTATGGTCTGTATAAGTTGTATCATGTACTTGTAGAAATAAAGATTATTATTATTATTATTATTATTATTATAATTATTATTATTATTATTATTACATAGAGAATGTTCTGCATTTAACGTGCTACAAATGTGCTATATATAAAGCACTACGTATAATATACATTTGTTTACATTAGTATTTGATATAGGTCAGGTCATGGTTCGTGAGCCACATTTGGCTGGTGAGCCACATTTGGCTCGTGAGCCACGTATGGCTCGTTCGTTCGTTCATTTCAGCTCGCAAGACAATTTCCAGCCTTCCTTCCTGGTCTGAATATTGTGGCACTGTGCCTCGTTGCCTGAGCCAAGGTTTAGATCGTGTCAAGGGAAACATAACCTTTGTTTACAATAATACTGTGCAATATTGACGACAAGATGAGGCATTAGGTGCATGAGTAACGCCCGGGTATCATTGAAAACGTTTTGCCAATCAGTGGGTTTTCCAGGTAGTTTTTGTTTCCACTGTGTAACTGTCACCTGGAGTAGGTGTCGACTGTGGTGTTCCTCGTCTCTTGATCCACGGGAGGAGGAGGTTAAGAGAAAACGGATCAAGTTCAGAATCGAGATGTCCAGCCCGTCACCTTACCGACATCATTTCACTGTTGTGAAGACAGTCAAATGGGTAACTGATGAAGGCACCTTAAACAGTGGAAATATTCTCAGTGGCATCCCGTTTTCTGTTCGCATAGCACAACTTTATCGCTTTTATCTTATATTTACATTTTTTTACCCCGTTGTGGTATAATTGCCTAGTTTCTATGGAGAGAGAACAACCTAACCTAACCTAACACGACGGGCATGACTTATCCGCTGGCTCTCGCATATTAATGCTAACTGCCGTTTCAGCGCTATCTGCCACATCATCCGCTAACTTCCGCACATCACCTTAATTACCGCATTATCTGTTATCAGAAGCACGTCACGTAAATTACCGCATTAGCCACTAATTACGGCACATAACGTTATTATAGCGTCTTCATCCGCCAACTACCACATTATCCGCTAACTACCACATCATCTGCTAACTACCACATCATCCACTAATTACCACATCATAGGCTAATTACCACATCAGCCACTAACTACCACATCCTCTAACTACCACATCATCTAAGTACCATATCATATACTACCACATCATACGCTAACTACCACATCATACGCTAACTACCATATCATCAGCTAACTACCACATCATCTGCTAACTATTACATCCGCTACCTCATCACGTACTACCATATCCGCTAACTACCACCATCACACAATAACTACCACCTCATCCGCTAACTACCACATCATCTGCTAACTACCACATCATCTAGTAACTACCACATCACCCGCTACCACATCCACTACCACATCATCCGCTACCACATCATCCGCTAACTACCATATCCACTAACTACCACCTCATCCGCTAACTACCACATCATCAACTATCACCTCATCCGCTAATTACCACCTCATAGGCTAACTAAGACATCCGCTAACTACCACATCATCAATTATCACCTCATCCGCTAATTACCACCTCATAGGATAACTAAGACATCCGCTAACTACGCCCTCGTCCACTACATCAGCTAATTGCCATATCAGCTAACTACCACATCATCCACTAACTACAACATCAGATAACTACAACATCATCCACTAACTACCACATCATCAGCTAACTGCTACACCATCCGCTAACTACCACATCGGCTACCACATCAGCTAACTACCACATCATCCGCTAACTACCACATCAGCTAACTATCACATCCACTAACTACAAAATCACCAGCTAACTACCACATCATCCGCTAACTACCATATCCGCTAACTACCACATCATCCACTAACTACCACATCATCCACTAACTACCACATCATCCACTAACTACCGCATCATCAGCTAACTGCTACATCATCCGATAACTTCCACATCATCAGCTAACTACCACATCATCCGCTACCTACCACATCATCAGCTAACTACCACATCATCCGCAAACTGCCACGTCATCCGCTAACTGCCACATCATCTGCTAACTACCAGACCTTACTACTGTATCTCCCACCCCCTGGGTAACACTCATTAACACCTGCAACACCTACTAACACCTGTAACACCCACAAACACCCGCCTCAGGCAGATATATGACAGGCACTAACACCCTCTAACACCTACTAAGACTCACTTACACATGGTAACACATACTAAGACTCGCTTACACCCACTAAAACCTACTAAGACTTACACCCACTAACACCTACTAACAATCGCTTACACCCGCTAATACCTACTAACACTCGCTTACAGCCGGTAACACCTACTGACACTCGCTTACACCCGCTAATACCTACTAACACTTACACCCGCTAATACCTACTAAAACTCGCTTACACCCGCTAACACCTACTAACACTTTTACACCCGCTAACACCTACTAACACTTTTACACCCGCTAACACCTATTAACACTCGCTTACACCTACTAACACTCGCTTACACCCGCTAACACTCTCTTACACCCGCTAACACCTACTAACACTCCTTTACACCTACTAATACTCGCTTACACCTACTAATACTCGCTTACACCTACTAATACTCGCTTACACCGGCTAACACCCGCCCCAGGCAGAAGTTATCACCAGCACCACTGAGGCGACAGATGACAGCCGCTGGTGGTGCTAATCCAATCAAACAATTGATAATAATGTGCCATCAGTGGCAGCCTCCCGGGGCTTATCTCACTGGCAGGAGCTGGCAAAACTGACAGATTACTGCCCCTCTCTCTCTCTCTCTCTCTCTCTCTCTCTCTCTTCTCTCTCTTCTCTCTCTTCTCTTCTTCTCCTTCTTTTTCATATATCTCGATTCCAATTTCCCTCCCCCTTTTTCTTCCTCCCTCCCTCATCCCTATCGAACACTGCAATCATCACTGTGTTATATATATATATATATATATATATATATATATATATATTGTGTGTGTGTGTGTGTGTCGTGCCGAATAGGTAAAACTTGAGATTTTGGCTTAAATAGCAACGCTCTTCTTGCCGAATAAAGCAAGCGAAAATTTGTGTATGCAATAATTTCGCAAAAATCATTCTGAACTTAACGAAAAAAATATACTTCATTGTGTTTGTTTATTATTAAATTATTGCAAAACATATCTAAAATATATTTAGTTGGATTAGGCTAAATTAAATTCCAAGCGCTTTCGTGATTTCTCACATTATTATAGTTCCTTTATAATGTGAAAAATAACGAGAGCGATTGGAATTTCACTATTTTTTCACAATGGTTGTTCTGCATATATATGTCGTGCGGAATAGGTAAAACTGGTCAGTTAGCAAGAACTCATTTAAAATTAATCCTTTCTCAAATTTTCTCTTATACGTTTAAAGATATATTTTTTTCATTTATGTTAATGTAAAAATTAATAATTTTGTACCAAAAGAACCTTAGAAAACATATATATATATATATATATATATATATATATATATATATATATATATATATATATATATATATATATATATGTGCAAAACAACCACGGGGAAGTAGAGCTTGGTTTGCGATATTTGATATATATATATATATATATATATATATATATATATATATATATATATATATATATATCAATAACAACACTGCGTCTAGCCGAGGGCTCGAACCCGTATTGTTTTGGTCCGCCTCATAGTGAGCGAAAATCGGTCACCATGAGGCGGTGTACTCACCTAGTTGTGGTTACAGGGGTCGATTCATAGCTCCTGGCCCCGTGTGTGTGTGTGTGTGTGTGTGTGTGTACACAGAGAAAGATTTCAGTCGGCAGGATTCAAAACCATGTCAAGGAAGTGGCAAGGTTCCCCAAATGACGCTCTGGACCACTCGGCCACTGATGCCTCAATAGTTAGGTAGCCTTGTTTACAAGCCATGTTTCTTCCCAGCCCAGGTACACCAGTGGGCCTCAAACATGGTTTCAAGCTATTTCATTCTCCTCCTGTACGTTCTGAGCCAACGTGTGTTGCTGACGTTGATGAGCCAACGTGTGTTGCTGACGTTGATGAGCCAACGAGCTTATCAATGTCAGCAAGCACAACTGTGCTGGTGTTTACACATCAGTCCCTCATCTCCTGCTGTACACAAAAGCGGAGATTTTCTCCCCTCTGATACACGAATCAACACCCACTTATGTCTCCTTATCTGATCTCCCCCCGACCACTTACTCGGCCCCAAATCCACTTATCTGATCCAACACAAACAGATGACACTCTAGAGAGCCCCTGACAGGTGCGGGAATGTGTCGAACATATGTTTTGAAAGGTTTATCTGCCAATCTCTTTGTAATCTCATGAGCAACATGAATGAGTATGCATAATTAACACAGTTACGCAGTGGGGAGATGGAAGGATTGGTTGGAAACGTGAGCGTGGCGACTCACGTCACCAGAGTAATGAGGAATTAAGAACCACGAAATAAATAAGGCAGCTGGTGGTAGCCTGGCGGAGAGTTATTGGCAGTGACCGACCCAGCGATATCATAGGTTATTTCTTCGGGTATTGAGTAGCGCGTAGGGAGTAAGGGAAACCCCGTGAGGTTCATCCAGTGTTCCCTGCTGGAGATGGGGGAGTAGGAGAGGGAGGCTACGTTCCATGGAGGGTCTGAGTTGGGAATGGGTAAGAGGGAGGAAAGTGGGGAGGGGGTTGGTGGAGTACAAGAGCGCAGGAACCATAGGACACCTGGGCCGGACACAGAGGTGATTGACACCATTCACGTGTCCACCCATGCCATGTTTTAAACGTATTTATTTCCCGTGTTATTGTTGCTTGTGGATACGCTTGAAAATCCTCCATTAAATTTGGCATCAAATCGCAATGTTCCGAATCATGGTGAAATTTGGAATTACTATAACGTCATAGGTAAAACATGGAGGGAAGTGGGCAGGTTTCATTGTAAGAGCAGAGCCGCTTCTCTCATGCAACAATACATCATTATACTTCCCACACTACCTCGACCCGTTCCACACATCTTTTATAACCACCTCACTCCAGTCTTCCACTTCCTTAGTCATCACCTGCTTGTACGTTTTTATGTGCAGTATTAGGAACACTTTTGGTCTCCTTAGAGAGGCCAGGCAAGGAAGAGGTATGGAGCTTAGAGAATAAGAGGTTCGACGTAGCAGTAGAAACGAGTCCCACGTCTAGTATGTCCTGCTACCCTTCCTACACTAGCATGGCTATCAAGTGGCATATCCGTCTCGCCCAGTGCACCACATAAAAGCCTCTGGGTCACGTCTGTATAAAGAATCATATGGCATGTAATATGCTCTCCGCATGAGCCTCTGGGTTTGGGATAATGAGTAGGGAAAAAAAAGGAACAGTGACTTTATGAAGTCAACGCCACGCAACTTTTGATGTTACTCCTGTCAGTATTCTGGAGTGCTTGGACGATCAGGGGAAAAAATGTAATCCCTTATTTATGATAAACAAGGAAGGATTTCTAGGTATCATTTTCCCCCAGGAAACCAAAAATTATTCAGGGAAACTTTTGTATAGGGCAAATCCTAAAGCCATTGACTAGAGCCACCAATATGGAAACGCTCAGTAAATTCCGTCCTTGTTTCGTTGAAGTGGGAGGAGGGAGGTGGTGGGGTGGGACGTCTCTGGCCGGGCCTGCGCTCTCAATACCCACCAAACGCAGCTGCCCTGAACACTCTATTCACCACGCTGTTTGGAAAACTACCGATTCATTCCATAGTGTTTCATCCGCTTATTTATATAATCGAGGTGACAATACCTTTGGTAGTCGAGCGGAAAATTCGGTTGCGGTGTCGAAAGTTTCTGGACCCGTGTGACTAGCTCCCGAATGCTCACTTTAACGTGTATTATTAGAGACCGCCTTGTAATGCTCGTATAAATGACTCAATACAATACCCTATGGAGTCCGGTTGTGCCCGACAATGACGGATTTGAGATTGATACCCTGTTTATGAAGGAGGTCACTCCAGCCTATTGTGACCCGACGCATTATTTTTTCTGTTACGTGGGCTGAGCCAGGCCACGTAGCCACGTGCCCAGCGCAAATTTAACGTCTTCTCTGGAGAATCTGAAGTGTTTGCTTTAAAGCTATATAGAAAGAACTACGTGTTTGTTTTAGCTCTGTAGATGAGCCTCGTGTTTGCTCTAGCATTGTAGAAGATCCTCGTGTTTGCTCTAGCATTGTAGAAGAGCCTCGTGTTTGCTCTAGCATTGTAGAAGAGCCTCGTGTTTGCTCTAACATTGTAGAAGAGCCTCATGTTTGCTCTAGCATTGTAGAGAAGCTTCATGTTTGTTGTAACACCTTAGAAGTCTAGTGTTTGCTTTAGCATTGCAGGGAGCCTCGTGTTTGCTGTAACGCCGTAGAAGAGCCTAGTGTTTGCTTTAGCATTGTAGACGAGCATCGTGTTTACTCTAGCATTGTAGAAGAGCCTCGTGCCTGCTTTAGCGCTGTAGAGAAGGAGTCTCCTGTTTGCTTTACCATGGTAGAGGAGCCTCGTGTTTCCTTCAGCACTGTAGAGAAGGCAGAGAAGGAACCTCTTGTTTTTACTTTAGCGAAGGAGCCTGTGTGTAGTGGAAAGCTTACTTTACCGTCGATGCATAACGAAATTCTAGCTTTTCTCTCGCTATCCAACACATTCTCTAAATCACAACACTTCTATAGGAATACGAAGCAGTAGCGTGGCCGCAATAATTAAAACGAACAGACAAGAGCAGGAGGCGAAACTAGGCGATGTGAGAAGCCCTCCTGCAAAATTGTCAACGTAGGTAAAAGGTCACAGGTGCAACTAATGTGGGAATTTTATTGTTGCAACGATAAAAATCTTGCATTAGTTGCATCTGTGACCTTTTAATTAACGTTTTGTGGGTAATTCTACCATTATTACCAATTATCAAGCGAGTAGTGGCATGATGATGCCTCGTTGAGTTTCGCCTTTAATTTGTGGAATAATTATGAGGTGTTCAAATAAAGAACAGAAAGACACAATGACGTCGGACGACGTTTCGGTCCGACTTGGACCATTTACAATGTTTTCTTTAGCGAAGGAGCCTGTATGTGTAATGGAAAAATAACTTTACCTTCTGTATAATGAATGTACACGATGTGGCTTCTCTCTCTCTCTCTCTCTCTCTCTCTCTCTCTCTCTCTCTCTCTCTCTCTCTCTCTCTCTCTCTCTCTCTCTCTCTCTCTAGCTCACACATTGAGGTCCGTGGTTCGATCCCCGTTACGGGTGGGAACATTACCAAGTGTTTCCTTAAGATACCTGCTGTCCCTGTTCACCTAGCAGTAAATAGGTACCTGGGTGTTAGCCGACAGGTGTGAGTCGCATCCTGGGGACAAAATTAACTTAATTTGCCTGAAATGCTCTGAATAACCAGGGACTTTCTATACAGTATGTCACTGATGTCAGCTGTGGTCTGTATACCTTGTACATGTACTTGTAGAAATAAAGATTATTATGATTATTATGATTATTATTATTATTATTATTATTATTATTATTATTATTATTATTATTATATTATTATTATTATTATTAAAATATTTCTAAATGAATACGAAAGAATATGAAATAGTCCAAGTCGGACCGAAACGTCGTCATAATCTTTTTTTCTATGTGCTGGTTATTTATGCATGTCGAAATAATTGTTTCTTTATCGCTTAGGAAGTGTTCGATATTTTGATTGGGTTGATGCTGTAAGGAAATGCATGTTTTAAGTAGACTCGATATTTTATTCAGCAAGTTTCTTATTGCGTCTTCGATATGGTTTATTATTATGAAGAGTGACGTATAATTTTATATTGTTGTGGAAGGAAATCCTATAAAATACCGACACGAGGGGAAAACAAATCCACAAATGCAGCATAATGAGTTGAAACGTGTCAGTAGAGGATCTCATTACAATGCATTTGTGTCTCCTGTTTCTTTTAAACAATTGTCCTCGTTCATCATGCTGTTATTAGTATGAAGAACAACAGCCTAGTCCCTCTTGAACACCTCGTTATTTGACTCACGAAATCGTAATGACACGATTGCAAACAAACCATACCACGGGTGGGGTTCGAACCCGCGGTCACAGAGTCTCAAAACTCCAGACCGTCGCGTAAGCCATGCTAGCGGGAGATTCGTCTGTAAAAACTTGCATTTGTGGACACAGTGGTGTCTATGCTAACCTTCCTATGGTGTAGAAATATACCTAGTTGGATGAATCATATTGAAGCTAGCTGGCCCAGTGGCTTACGCGACGGTCTGGAGTTTTGAGACTCTCTGACCGCGGGTTCGAACCCCACCCGTGGTATGGTTTGACCTCGTTATTCTTCGGTGGCATTACTTTCTCAGGTAACATCTTTCCAGATCCTTTTTTTTTTTTTTAAGGGGGTTAGTTTATGAAGCGCTAAACTTGTGTGGGTCATTCAGCACAAGGGTTTGCTGGGTTCCATTCTCCGTCTGCTTCACTATATGCACTCGTGGATGTATCCGTAATCTTTTATTCCCAAATGTCTACTGTTTGTCGTGTGATTCCTATACACACAGTTGTAACCCTCAATGACTAAGTAGCCCAGACATTAGCCACGTTTCTTCGTGTAAATCCATACTGCAGTTCCGTGTGTTCTTTTCTGCATCTTGGGATATTATCATCATCCACCTGGAATTCATTCTTTCGTAAATTCCCATTCTCATCATCGTCATTTAATGCTTATAACGACGATGTCGTTATATCAAATTCGATAATAAACCCATAGCAAGTGTGGAAGGCCATACGATGCTGCCTTGGACACGACAGACTATAACCTACATGTTTCTGGCTGCAGGTCACGGCGGAGTGAACCAGCTGGGCGGTGTCTTCGTCAATGGGCGGCCACTTCCTGACATGGTTCGTCAGAGGATCGTAGAGTTGGCCCACAACGGCGTGCGACCCTGCGACATCTCCCGTCAGCTCCGTGTCTCCCACGGCTGCGTCTCCAAGATCCTCTCCAGGTATGTTCTCAATGATTTTTTGTTTGTTATTGTGGCAGTAGTAGTAGTAGTGGGTGTAGTAGTAGTAGTAATGACAACTGTAGTGACTGTATATTAATGCCAATAACGTCAAACACTGAGGCAACAGTGCGCAAGAGATGTATAACTGAAGAGTTTTCTCTTGTAGTGGTAGTGATGTTTGAATAATTCTGTATTATGCAAAAAGGCAGGAGTTTGAGTTGCTAGCAGTGCGTGTGACGACCAGAGAATCGTCGGAGGCAAGGTGACGAGGCATTTAGCAGCAGCAGCAGCAGCAATAACAGCAGAGTAATCACGAACATCTTAGCTGCAATAACAAATATATCAGCAGCCCTTCAGCAGCGGCTCCTGCCCTCAGTTCCCGTCTTGCGTCTCACCACACATATTCTGAAGCGAAACGTCTTCGTACAGTGAATGAGAACACAAAGAATTACACCTTATTGTAGCACAGCCATTCATGTCGTCTTGAGGTCCGTCTGCATAGAATAGTGCCACGGATGGATTCTCCCTTTTATACCTCCTGATATATACGCACATCCAAATAAATAATGCTTTCCGCAGAGTCGCAGGATATTCCCGGTAACACAAAAGCCAGTGGTAAAATCCACCGGAGCTTACAAATTTCTGCGTCTATGAGGGATGACAAGTTGACGGGGGTAGGAAGCCATGTTTCCCCCCTGACCGCACTTCAAGGCTTGGCTTATCCGCGCGGGGAAGTAGTGCGCCTTTTTGGCCTCCCCTTAGACATCCCACTGCCTCCATATTATAACCCTTATTATCAAGAGTACATAGATTATGTTCTTGCTTGTACTTGATGACACCAGCAGACTGGATCTTGCGGCCCTCTGGGATAAGGGGGATACTCGCATGCGCGTCACTACGAGGGGAAGAAAGAAGTAACCAGTCGATAATTCGTTTTATGCTGTTTGTTAAATTCATGAAGCAGACCATCTATGGATAAGCCTGAGACCAGTGATCTTGTTTTGATATCATTTCCGGGGTGGCGATGAGCTGGTATGATTTTTAAGGGGAAATAGAAACTCAAAATATTTCCTGAACCATTCCAATTTTTTTTAAACAAACGTTAACTCTTGTACATATATATATACACATATATGTTTGAATATTGTCTCTACTGTCAGGATATTTAAATTCACATACGCACATACATATATATGAAAAAACACATTCAAAAACAATATTTTGATATATAAAACACATTACGCATTTCGAATGAACTTTTAAACCGGTGTTTTTGAAGCCTTTGTTATTTTTTATTGGTTCCATCATTCTCACATATCAACTAATTCGCCACACTGAAAAAGTCAGCCAGTCGTCACGCAGTGCGCCCCAGCACCCTCGCACCCGGTATTAGCTTAATCGAAAACACTCCATCAAAATATACCAGAACAGAATTCCATCTCTCTCTCTCCCTCGCTCCTCTCTCTCTGTCTCTCTGTCTCTCTGTCTCTCCCTCTCTCCCTCCCTCCCCCCTCTCTTTCTCTCTCTCTCTCTCTTTCTCTCTCTCTCTCTCTCACTCACTCGTGTGTGTGTGTATGTGTGTATGTGTGTGTACTTGCCAATATGTGGTTGCAGGGGTTGAGTTTCAGCACAGGTCGTGTGTGTGTGTTTGTGTCTGTGTGTCTGTGTCTGTGTGTCTGTGTCAGTGTGTTTGCGTGTGCACAAGACTTAATTTTCCTGATTGATAATAACATTTTTGGAGATAGTTGTACTTCCATGTTTTACCCATTGGAACTTCTGAAGATAGGTACACACACACACAAGAGGTCCATCAAGACCCCATTTCTCTTTCATTATTCCCCCCTCCATGGTGTGCATCTTCTCACATTCTGTACTCTCACAATCTGTATTCTCCCTCTCACATTCTGTACTCTCACACTCTGTACTCTCCCTCTCCCATTCTGTAATCTCACAATCTGTATTCTCCCTCTCACATTCTGTACTCTCACATTCTGTACTCTCCCTCTCACAATCTGTACTCTCCCTCTCACATTCTGTACTCTCACATTCTGTACTCTCACATTCTGTACTCTCCCTCTCACATTCTGTGCTCTCACATTCTGTACTCTCACATTCTGTACTCTCACATTCTGTACTCTCACATTCTGTACTCTCACATTCTGTACTCTCCCTCTCACATTCTGTGCTCTCACAATCTGTACTCTCCCTCTCACATTCTGTACTCTCACAATCTGTACTCTCCCTCTCACATTCTGTACTCTCCCTCTCACATTCTGTACTCTCACACTCTGTACTCTCCCTCTCACATTCTGCTTGGATACCGTCTAGGATAAAAGAGGTATACTTTAGGAACCTTGATTACCCAAGATATTTCGCCCACACAGTGGGCTTTGTCAAGGCTAATCTCTCACATTCCACTGTGTGCTCGAAACGTTGCCGTTATCAGCTGGTGGATGATACAGAGATACGTCACGACACATTTCG
>WNWK01000050.1:810000-877500 GCA_009830355.1 Cherax destructor
CAATGAAAGTCAGTGCCTATAACTTACGCACAAATAGAGACCAGTTTCTATAACTTTCGCACCAACAAAGGTAAGTATTTATACTTACGCAGCCCTACGGGCAAGTATCCATAACCAGAGTCAGCTGGAGAGCAGAGATAGACCAGCTGTTAAGGAAAGATAGCTGGTTCTACACCACATCCCCGAGACTTCTGAATTGATTAAGGTCACTCGCTACTTTTCGTCTAGAAAGTGGCTTATTCCTCTAAGGAGACTAGCCACTTTTATAGCACTTTATCATCTTAAAAAAAATCGTATCCTACGGGTCACTTTTTAGTAGTTTAACACTTGAAAAAAAGTGTCGTATCCAGTTAAGGGAAATGGTCACTTTGTCTTATGTTTTCGTCTGATGAAAGTGGCTTATCCTCTTAAGGGAACCAGCAACCTTTTTCATTTTATTTTCGTCATAAAACGAGGTCTAGCCTCAAGAAGACTGCCCACTTTTTTTTCCAATTTCTCGTCTCATTAAAATGGGTTATCCTTTAAAGGGGAAGCGATCCCCCTTTTGTTCTGGAGTTTATCGTCATTTTAAGGGGACTCAATACTTTATTTTAGCAGTTTATCGTTCGAAAAAGTGTCCTATCCCATGGGTAATGGCCACTTTTTTTTTTTTTTTAGCAATTTATCGCTTGACAAAAAAGGAAGTGTAATAACCCATTAAGAAGAATGGCCACTCCTGTTTACGTCTGATGAAAAGGGACTTATGAGGGACAAACGCGACAACAAACCAGTCTGTCGTTCACAGTTTTATGGCACAATTATGCCGGTGTCGTGTGGCCGTGGCAGCAGCTAGCCAGCTAGCTACTATGAAAGCCTCTGGCCAAATATCAACGCTAAGTAATAAGAGCATATGTGTGGCTGGCGCACCGTGTCGCAATTGACCAGTCAGCCTCAAAATTTTGTATATCTCAATTTGCATTCAGATTGAGTTTCCGTCGCGCCATCTGCCCTCTGCTTTAGGGTCATTCTCACTTGTTGATGTATTTGTTTCTCGTTGGCTGGTCACGTGACTAATCAGGTCGATGGTTGCGTAGAATTGATGATCATCACAAGCCGTGACGTCATCAAGTAGCAAAATTGATGACCCGAGATAATATATATATATATATATATATATATATATATATATATATATATATATATATATATATATATATATATATATATATATATATATAATGAAATGTGTCAGACTTAGCTGGTAGACTTCTGGTGAGGGTGTTAAGGGCATCTTCAGACTTTCCATATTAGAAAAATGGCTTTCACTGAGACAACGTTTCACTTTCAGAAGAGCTTTAATTAAGTAATGATGACTTGAAGTTCTACACGGAGCGAAACGTTGCTTGAATGAAAGCTTATTTTTCAGCGTGTGTGTGGTTATTTTTTTTTATTATTAATGCAGGATGTATGCCATTTTGTTGCATACTACTGTGGGTTAAGTTGAACACTATGTGCTCAGTCGTCCATGTATTGAGGAATATAGAGATAGTATAATAACCTATGTGATATGTCGAGATATCTTATTAATGAAAATAAGATACCAAACATATTAAGCAAATTTCCAAAATTTGCTTGCAACGTATCAGTCTACTGTAGATATTAATCCAGATGTACTCCTGTTTACTCTTTTGTGGCCTGGTTCCTAGGCCTTTTGTGTATCCATGTGTTCTTGCGCTACCATCCACAGGATGGATATGGGGTGCACAATAAACTAGCCACTACCATCCACAGGATGGTTATAAGGGTGCACAATAAACTAGCCACTACCGTCCACAGGATGGATATAAGGGGTGCACAATGAACTAGCCACTACCGTCTACAGGATGGTTATAAGGGGTGCACAATAAACTAGCCACTACCGTCCACAGGATGGATATAAGGGGTGCACAATGAACTAGCCACTACCGTCTACAGGATGGTTATAAGGGGTGCACAATAAACTAGACACTACCATCCACAGGATGGATATAAGGGTGCACAATAAACTAGCCACTACCGTCCACAGGATGGATATAAGGGTGCACAATAAACAAGTAACTACCGTCCACAGGATGGTTATAAGGGTGCACAATATACTAGCCACTACTGTCCACAGGATGGATATAAGGGTGCACAATATACTAGCCACTACTGTCCACATTATGGATATAAGGGTGCACAATAAACTAGCCACTACCGGCGTCAAATTATAGCAGTAGCTACGGCAGCTTGACAGGTTTCTCGTTGCAACTCAGTTGCTCTTCCGTGGGTATCCCACCTGTCAAGATGGTCCGTCCCACAACATCCAGAAGGTGTTGGAGAAGGCTGCGGGAGGTGAGTTATGCGGGAGGGCTGCCGGAAGGGGGAAAGAGATTGAGGGATGGTGTCCTCCCTGAACGATGCAATGTGGAAAAAGTGCAGTCTAATTATGTCTCCATCGATGTCCATTATTAGGGGAAAGGGGAGGGAGGGGAGCCGGGAGGAAGGGGTGAGGAGAAACGGAGGGAGAGAGAAGGGGGAGAGAGAGTAAGGGTGAGGGAGAGAATGAGGGAAAGGAGAGTAAGGGTGGGGAAGAGAATGAGGGAAGGAAGAGTAAGGGGGGAGAGAATGAGGGAAGGGAGAGTAAGGGTGGGGGAGAGAATGAGGGAAGGGAGAGTAAGGGTGGGGGAGAGAATGAGGGAAGGGAGAGTAAGAAAAAGAAAGAGAATGGATAGAAGGGTGGAAAAAAAGAGGGAGTCGGAAGGAAAATAAGGGTGGAGAAAAAAGAGGGAGAGGGAAGGAAAATAAGGAAGGGGGTAGGGAAATAAACAAGGGGAAGGACAATAAGGAATGGGTAGGAAAATAAGGGTGTAGGGAAATAAGGAAAGGGGTAGGGAAATAAGGGAGGGGGTAGAGAAATAAGGAAGGGTGTAAGGAAATAAGGAAGGGGTAGGGAAACAAGGAGAGGTAGAGAAATAAGGAAGGGGTGGGAAAAAAGAGGAAGGAGTTAGGAAATAAGGAAGGGGGTAGGAAAATAAGGAAGAGTAGGAAAATAAGGAAGGGGTAGGAAAATAAGGAAAGGGTGTAGGGAAATAAGGAAGGGGTTCGGAAATAAGGAAAAGGGTAGGAAAATAAGAATAGGGTAGAATAATAAGTAAGAGGTAGGGAAATAAGGAAGAGGCAAAGAAAATAAGAAGGGGTAGAATAATAAGGAAGGGTGTAGGATAATAAAGAAGGGGATATGATAATAAGGAAGGGGTTAGGGAAATAAGTAATTGGTAGGGCAATAATGAAAGGGGTAAGAAAATAAGGAAGGGGTAGGTAAATAAGGAAGGTGTAGGAAAATAAGCAAGGAGTAGGAAAATATAGAAGGGGCAAGGGAAATAAGAAAGGAGTAGGATAATAAGAAAGGGGGTAGGATAATAAGGAAGGGGGTAGGGAAATAAGGAAGTGGGTAGGGAAATAAGGAAAGGGGGTAAGAAAATAAGGAAGAGGTAGGGAAATAAGGAAGTTGGCTAGGGAAATAAGAATGGGGTAGGGAAATAAGGAAGAGGTAGGGGAATAAGAAGGGGTAGGGAAATAAGGAAGGGGGTAGGATAATAAGAAAAGGGGGAAAGCTCTGAGTTTGTGATGGTGTGTTTCCGGTCAATGATGTATCAACCCACCGGCATCTTATTAATAAAACATGCACCACTACCCTCAAGATGACATCCCCCTTCCTTCCCCTCCTTCCCCTTCTTCCCCTCCCTCCCTCCCTCCCTCTCACCCGTCACCCCGTCTTTCACCATCATCCTTCCCCTCTCCTGTCTCTTCCTATCCTCTCTTTTTCCCCTCTAACTCTCTCTCTTTCTCTCTCCCCTTCTCTTCCATCATCCCCTTCCCCTCTTTTTCCCACTCTTGTTTCTTAACTATATTTCTTTATTCTTTTCACTGTTCTTATCTATGTTACCGTATTCTTCACACTGTTGTTCTTAACTATGTTCCCGTATTCTTTTCACTGTTGTTTCTTAATGTATGGTACCGTATTCTTTTCACTGTTGTTTCTTAATGTATGGTACCGTATTCTTTTCACTGTTGTTTCTTAATGTATGGTACCGTATTCTTTTCACTGTTGTTTCTTAATGTATGGTACCGTATTCTTTTCACTGTTGTTTCTTAATGTATGGTACCGTATTCTTTTCACTGTTGTTTCTTAATGTATGGTACCGTATTCTTTTCACTGTTGTTTCTTAATGTATGGTACCGTATTCTTTTCACTGTTGTTTCTTAATGTATGGTACCGTATTCTTCTCGGAGGTTACCTCTATATTCCTCAATTTCTGTTCGAGGTCATTTTATTTATTTTTGCAATATTCCAGTGTTCTTTTCAAAGGTCAATTCTTAGCGTTTTTCTCGTGTTCTTTACCAGGGGTAGGGGATACGGGGGTAGGGATTAGATTTTTTCTGGGGGGTTGATAAATCGCAATTTGTTAGAAGAGAGAAATACGGTGCGACGTGGAGGCGGGTGTCAAGTATCGTGTTGGAAGAGTCTCCTTCGTCGTGACAATAAAGAGCCAGTGAGCCGTGACACCAAGCTCTTAACTCGTTACGCTGAGCTACCAACGTCACCAAGCTCTAACTCGTTACGCTGAGCTACCAGAGCGTCACCAAGCTCTTAACTCGCTACGCTGAGCTACCAGCGTCACCAAGCTCTTAACTCGCTACGCTGAGCTACCAGCGTCACCAAGCTCTTAACTCGCTACGCTGAGCTACCAGCGTCACCAAGCTCTTAACTCGTTACGCTGAGCTACCAGCGTCACCACCAGCAGGTGATCTGCAGGGATCAGTGGCAGGCAGGCAGCAACATGCACGAGGTGGGGATATGTGGGGGTGAGGGAATTGGGAATATGTAAGGAAGGCGAGATTATGTTGGGTGAAGAGATTGGTTAGTTAATGGGGGTTTAAAGCCTATCGACTATACTAAGGTCATTAAAGGCTCCTCGTAACCTTTTCCCCATCCGACAAAAATACTTTAAATAAGAATTAAAGAAACTCTCAGCGCGCACACACACACACACACATACATACACACACACACACACACACACACACACACACACACACACACACACACACACACACATATATATATATATATATATATATATATACATGTCGTTCCGAATAGGTAAAACTGGTCAATTAGCAAGAACTTATTTAAAGTTAAGTCCTTTCTAAACTTTTCTCATACGTTTAAAGATATATTTTTTTCATTTATGTTAATGTAAAATTTAATAATTTTGTACCAAAAGAACCTTAGAAAACTTACCTAACCTTAATATAACAAGCGCAATTTAATTTAGCTTAATCCAACTAAATATATTTTAGATAAGTTTACAATAATTTAATAATAAACAAATACAAAGAAATATATATTTTTCGTTACGTTCAGAATGATTTTTGCGAAGTTATTGTATACACAAATTTTCGCTTGTCTTATTCGCCTGGAAGAGCGTTGCTATTTAAGCCAAAATAGAAAGTTTTACCTATTCGGGACACACACACACACACACACACACACACACACACAACACACACACACACATATATATATATATATATTGTGAGAAATTGACCTCTCGGTGTATATATCCTGCCTGGGTGAAAAGAGAGGAAGGACACAAGGAGATTGAGAAGGTGAGGAGAGGGAGAAGGTGAGGAGAGGGAGAAGGTGAGGAGAGGGAGAAGGTGAGGAGAGGGAGAAGGTGAGGAGAGGGAGAAGGTGAGGAGAGGGAGAAGGTGAGGAGAGGGAGAAGGTGAGGAGAGGGAGAAGGTGAGGAGAGGGAGAAGGTGAGGAGAGGGAGAAGGTGAGGAGAGGGAGAAGGTGAGGAGAGGGAGAAGGTGAGGAGAGGGAGAAGGTGAGGAGAGGGAGAAGGTGAGGAGAGGGAGAAGGTGAGGAGAGGGAGAAGTATCAAAGATGGAAAAATGATCAAGATGGGGAAGGTTCAGAGAAGTGAAAATTATCAGAATTTGAGAACGTTCATGTGTAGAGGGGTGAGGGAGAGAAGGATCAGGGAGTGTAGAAGGGTGAGGGAGAGAAGGATCAGGGAGTGTAGAGGGGTGAGGGAGAGAAGGATCAGGGAGTGTAGAGGGGTGAGGGAGAGAAGGATCAGGGAGTGTAGAGGGGTGAGGGAGAGAAGGATCAGGGAGTGTAGAGGGGTGAGGGAGAGAAGGATCAGGGAGTGTAGAGGGGTGAGGGAGAGAAGGATCAGGGAGTGTAGAGGGTGAGGAGAGAAGGATCAGGGAGTGTAGAGGGGTGAGGGAGAGAAGGATCAGGGAGTGTAGAGGGGTGAGGGAGAGAAGGATCAGGGAGTGTAGAGGGGTGAGGGAGAGAAGGATCAGGGAGTGTAGAGGGGTGAGGGAGAGAAGGATCAGGGAGTGTAGAGGGGTGAGGGAGAGAAGGATCAGGGAGTGTAGAGGGGTGAGGGAGAGAAGGATCAGGGAGTGTAGAGGGGTGAGGGAGAGAAGGATCAGGGAGTGTAGAGGGGTGAGGGAGAGAAGGATCAGGGAGTGTAGAGGGGTGAGGGAGAGAAGGATCAGGGAGTGTAGAGGGGTGAGGGAGAGAAGGATCAGGGAGTGTAGAGGGGGGAGGGAGAGAAGGATCAGGGAGTGTAGAGGGGTGAGGGAGAGAAGGATCAGGGAGTGTAGAGGGTGAGGGAGAGAAGGATCAGGGAGTGTAGAGGGGTGAGGGAGAGAAGGATCAGGGAGTGTAGAGGGGTGAGGGAGAGAAGGATCAGGGAGTGTAGAGGGGTGAGGGAGAGAAGGATCAGGGAGTGTAGAGGGGTGAGGGAGAGAAGGATCAGGGAGTGTAGAGGGGTGAGGGAGAGAAGGATCAGGGAGTGTAGAGGGGTGAGGGAGAGAAGGATCAGGGAGTGTAGAGGGGTGAGGGAGAGAAGGATCAGGGAGTGTAGAGGGTGAGGGAGAGAAGGATCAGGGAGTGTAGAGGGGTGAGGGAGAGAAGGATCAGGGAGTGTAGAGGGTGAGGGAGAGAAGGATCAGGGAGTGTAGAGGGGTGAGGGAGAGAAGGATCAGGGAGTGTAGAGGGTGAGGGAGAGAAGGATCAGGGAGTGTAGAGGGTGAGGAGAGAGGATCAGGAGTGTAGGGTGAGGGAGAAGGATCAGGGAGTGTAGAGGGGTGAGGGAGAGAAGGATCAGGGAGTGTAGAGGGGTGAGGGAGAGAAGGATCAGGGAGTGTAGAGGGGTGAGGGAGAGAAGGATCAGGGAGTGTAGAGGGGTGAGGGAGAGAAGGATCAGGGAGTGTAGAGGGGTGAGGGAGAGAAGGATCAGGGAGTGTAGAGGGGTGAGGGAGAGAAGGATCAGGGAGTGTAGAGGGGTGAGGGAGAGAAGGATCAGGAGTGTAGGGGGTGAGTGGAGGAAGGATCAGAGGAGTGTAGAGGGGTGAGGAGAGAAGGATCAGGGAGTGTAGAGGGGTGAGGGAGAGAAGGATCAGGAGTGTAGAGGGTGAGGAGAGAAGGATCAGGGAGTGTAGAGGTGAGGAGAGAAGGATCAGGAGTGTAGAGGGGTGAGGGAGAGAAGGATCAGGGAGTGTAGAGGGGTGAGGATTGAGAGGAGAAGGATCAAGGGAGTGTAGAGGGGTGAGGGTGAGAGGAGAAGGGATCAGGGAGTGTAGAGGGGTGAGGGTGAGAGAAGAAGGGATCAGGGAGTGTAGAGGGGTGAGGGTGAGAGGAGAAGGGATCAGGGAGTGTAGAGGGGTGAGGGTGAGAGGAGAAGGGATCAGGGAGTGTAGAGGGGTGAGGGTGAGAGAAGAAGGGATCAGGGAGTGTAGAGGGGTGAGGGAGAGGAGAAGGATCAGGGAGTGTAGAGGGGTGAGGGTGAGAGGAGAAGGGATCAGGGAGTGTAGAGGGGTGAGGGTGAGAGGAGAAGGGGATCAGGGAGTGTAGAGGGTGAGGGTGAGAGGAGAAGGGATCAGGGAGTGTAGAGGGTGAGGGTGAGAGAAGAAGGGATCAGGGAGTGTAGAGGGGTGAGGGTGAGAGGAGAAGGGATCAGGGAGTGTAGAGGGGTGAGGGTGAGAGGAGAAGGGATCAGGGAGTGTAGAGGGGTGAGGGTGAGAGGAGAAGGGATCAGGGAGTGTAGCGGGGTGAGGGTGAGAGGAGAAGGGCTCAGGGACAGCAGCAATGTTACAAATCTCGCCAGGCTAATGCCAGTTATTAGTCATGAACGGCACCAAGCCCGCCCACCTCTTATTGCACCATCACCCAAGGATATGGGATGGTGCAGGGGGAGGGGAGAGGGAGAGAGAGGATGGTGCAGGAGTGAGAGGATTAGATGGGAGGGGAAGGGAAGGGGGGTTGGAGACTGTGTGCTCCTTCGGGAAGGAGTCAGGTCGTAGCAACGGAAGGTAACTACGTACCATACATGGGATTGAAGCTTCAATATACTTAGCAAGGTGTGGAGTGCGAGAGCAGGACAGTAAGAGCACACCGTGGGAGTGCTGGGACCTCTGTTTACAACCTGGTGTTCATCCATCGTGACAGTCGAATTCCCACATAGTTGACAGCTACTACAGCCAGACAAGTGCACTGTTATCATTATCGTTGTTTGCTGAAGACCTGACTAGAATAGATCTGTGACCTGCCTAGCATGGGTTTGTGACCTGCCTAGCATGGGTCTGTGACATGCCTTGCATGGATCTGTGACCTGCCTTGCATGGATCTGTGACCTGCCTTGCATGGGCCTGTGTTCAGGTCATGTGACATTAATGTCCACATGACTTTCAAAGAGTTATCATACCTCCCAGGTGGTGTACACACTTGTCATCCATCACTAGTGGTGTACACACTTCTGTCATCCATCACTAGTGGTGTACACACTTCTGTCATCCATCACTAGTGGTGTACACACTTGTCATCCATCACTAGTGGTGTACACACTTCTCTCATCCATCTCTAGTGGTGTACACACTTCTGTCATCCATCACTAGTGGTGTACACACTTGTCATCCATCACTAGTGGTGTACACACTTCTGTCATCCATCACTAGTGGTGTACACACTTCTGTCATCCATCACTAATGGTGTACACTCTTGTGTCATCCATCACTAATGATGTACACTCTTGTGTCATCCAACACTAGTGGTGTACACTCTTGTGTCATCCATCACATTCTTGAGTCATCCATGTCTGGTGGTCTACACACTTGTGTCATCCATGACTGGTGGTGTAGACTCTTGTGTCATCCATCACTAGTGGTGTAGACTCTTGGTGTTAGACCAAGCCACTTGGCTGCTAGGTCTAATACCACACTCTATGTTGCAGGCTGACGTAGGCACCAAAGTATATGTTGCAGACTAACGTAGGTACCACTGCCTATGTTGCAGGCTGACATAGATATCACTGCCTATGTTGCAGACTGACATATGCACCACTGCCTATATTGCAGGCTGATAGACACCACTGCCTATGTTGCAGGCTGATAGACACTACTGCCTATGTTGCAGGCTGACATAGGCACCACAGCCTACATAGTGGTGAAACATTTGGAACCGTTGAATTCTTTGCGATATTTAAATTTCTAAATCATTTTGATATCCTGTGGTGTGAGGTGACGCAGAAACACAAGATAAATCCCCATCAGTGTTCATGTAAACACAAAATGTGGCATTTGGCCAATGTTAGGAAGGCTGGAAATGTGATGTTGGTAACCGAGATAAGGAAGAGACGCATGGCCAGCCTCTCGCCATTGTACACCTCAAGCAATGCAAGCTGTGCCAAGTGTCATAATGTACCTTCCCACCCACTGGTTGCCAGGGTCACAATTTTACCTCCCGGCTCATGGTTGGTTGGTTATTGTAGTTTAAAGCCTATCGACTACACTAGGGTCATTAAGGCTGCACGGTAACCTTTTCACCACCAGACAAGAATACGTTAATCCCTAAAATAGGGATTGAGCCCTCAGCTTATATACGCTCAGAGAAATACACCTCTCGTTGATTATATAATGTGGCTCGTGGATTTTATATCCTGGAGTGGGCAGGGAGGGCGTGGAGGGAAGAGGGTCTTTGAGGAAGGATGGGAGGGGAGCGTGGGGGGAGCGTGAGGGCAGGAGGAAGGAGGAAGGAGGAAGGTGGAATATAAAGGTTGCATTTGGTCAGGCAGTGTTTACCTCCGGTGAAAACTCAGATCGGTCACTCATCTCAGATTTTTGCCCCTTGAAGAAAAAGTACCTAACTTACCTGTGTTATGATTTATAACTAACACGGTTTCGAGGAGAAAAATTCGGACGAGGTTTCGGTCCGTCGAAGATCACTATCAAGTCAGGGACCTACCGAAACGTCGTTTAAAACGTTTCCTCTCTAAATTGTAGCCTTGTTGACTGGTTATTCACTATTTCGAGATTTGTTATTATTTTGTCTTATGATCTTGGTGTGATTTTTTTTCTCAGAGTGAGCATTTAACAAGCAATTTTATGCATACAATAAGTATATAAATGTCTAAAGATTCCCATTATAACTTTATCATTATGATAGATGACTTGGTTTTCCCATCCTTTTCTTCACTATATTCTCTTCCGCAGTTCCTCCACTCCCTCCCGTTCCTCCGCCCTTCCCGTTCCTTCCCCCACACGATCATTCAGTAATTCCCTTCAATAACGCACGCCCCTGACATTCACGTTTACACAGCCTATTTAGTTATCTAGCGTGCTAGTTGATGATCCTGTCTTGCACGGTGTCATACTATTGGGTGTCAGACTCAACTAGTGTCGGAGAACTTTAGTGTCAGTTCCACGTGCTGCTGATCTCGTCTCCCTCTTATCTTGTGACACACACACACACACACACACACACACACTGTTCGTTGCACACAATGTTAAGACTTAAGTGGTGCCAATTCTTGTTAGTCTTGAATTTTTCCAGTCTTTAACGATACCAGATTTACAATGTCAGTTTTGCAGTGTTAGTGGCACATCAGTTCCCCTCTCTTTTAATAATATGTTATTTTTCCTCTATAATCTACCTTGTCCATAATTACTATCGCATTTGCTTTGTCTGCTTTCGTAAGGTGAAGTCCAGGATCATTCCTCAAAGATTTATTAAGTTATACCATGAATTAAGGAAAGATCCTAGACTTCACCTTTCGAAAGCAGACAAAGCAAATGCGATAGTAATTATGGACAGGGTAGATTATAGGGAAAAAATAAACATGATATTAGGAGACAGGGAAACTCATGAGCCTCTTAAAGCTTACCCAGTGCGAAGGCTGTTACCCTTACATTGTATCAGTCTTACTGCCCGAACTCTCGGTAGGTTGTTGTCAGCCATCTGTGGCATGACATGCCTGAACCGTTCAAAGTAAACGTTTCGCCACGTTTCCTAGGGTGAAGCCACTCGTGGCGAAACGTTGCCTTTGATGAATGTCCTGAACGATACTCAAGTGTCATTTTTCACGAAATCTCAATGTTACATATAAACTTGAAGACATTCGTTTTTCACAGTATTTTCACTTCTTTTTTTTTTTTTTACGTTTTCATGCATTTTTGTAAAACTATAAATTTTCCATTAAAATTTAAGATAATCTGTATTTAATTCAACGCACATTTACACAACACTAGCCCTGCTTGATACAAATAAGGTCTACTCTCTCTTAAGCAACACGGAGAACTGACCTATTAAGTGACCTGACCTTCATTATTAGACCATCGGAGGGCCATGTGTATGTGTGTGTATGTGTGTGTGTATGCGTGTGTGTGTGTGTGTATGTTTTTTTAACATGAGCTTTGTGAGAGCTCCAGTAGCTTCATATCCGTGCTTGTGTAGACTTTCATGAAGTTCCTTGTATTACAGGGACCCCCCTACAAGCCGTCCCTTGTGAGTAAGCTTTTTAGCAAGTTCTAAGACTGTGTTTACTTAAAGTTCCTTTGTAGCTAAGCTGCTTACTTGTGATTGTTGCTGCTCGTGCCCCAAGAGAATGTTAAGCATCCTCCTCCCTTTTGTCTAGCTATGTTGTGTCGTCTGGCTGATGTGTGCTTTCTTGGTAAGAGAGTTTGGTGCATCCTTTTGAACCTCTTCTCGTCTGTTAGAAGTAGTTAGTAAACATCAGTATCATGCACTTTGTACCAAATATCACACGTAGATTGAACAAATTAAGGGCAAACAATACGTTGGAGATTATATGATGTATGAGAGATTAGTTCATGCGAATCATACACAATCTCTCTCTCTCTCTCTCTCTCTCTACACACACACACAAAGTAACGAAAGTTAGGCTGGAGAGAGAGAGAGAGAGAGAAATGGGTGGACTGTATATTTTTGGACTGCAAGAAGGCATTCTATTCAGTACCCCCACAAGAGACTAGCATAAAAGCTAGAGGAGCAGGCAGGAATTACAGGGAAGCACTACAATGGATCAAGGAGTACTTAACGGGAAGGAAGCAACGAGTTACTGTCATAGAAGAGGTGTCGGAATGGGAGTGTGATGGGTGTTAAGAGGGTCAGTATTTGGACCAGTACTATTTCTTGTGCATGTAAACGACCGGACAGAGGGTTCGGTCGATGATGTGAAACTAATAAGAATACAAAGAGGAGCAGACGAGGACGCCTACAGATAGACCAGGACAAGGTGTATGATTGGTGTGACAAGTGGCTATTAGAATTTAACCCCATCAAATACAAAGTTATATAAATCGTAGAAGAGCATAGAAGTCCGGAAACAATATACAGACACGGAGGATAATGGCTACAAACCTCAGAAAGAGGAGGATTTCGGAGTGAGCAAAGTTCCGAGCATTTCACTTGAGACACATCTCAACAGACTAGCTGCTGCAGCAAATACAAGACTGATAAATTCATGGGTTGCTTTCAGGATCATCAACAAGGAGGCATTTACCACTTTATACACGGTATACGACAGGTTACTTTTTTGAGTATGCAGCGCCGGTATGGAACCCGCATCTGGTAAAGCATGTAAAGTAGCTGGAAAAAGCGCAGAGGTTTGCAACTAAACTAGTCCTAGAGGACAGGAGGACCAGAGTTGACATGATTACGACGTACAAAATACTGAGAGGCATTGACATGGTGGCTAGGGAGAGTACACGAGGTCACACCTTGAAGTTAAAAGACAGATGAGTCACAGGGATATTAGGAAATGCTTTTTAAGCCTAAGAGTGGTCAGAAGTGGAACGATCTAGACAGCGAAGTAATAGAGGTAGAATCCATACTTATCCTTTAAGAATAGGTATGATAAGGGTCATACATCCAGGAGAGAATGAAGCCAGTAGTGATCAGAAGAGAGGCGGGGGCCAGTAGCTGAATCTCGCCCCCAGCAACCACAATTAGGTGAGTACACACACACACACACACACACACACACACACACACACACACACACACACACACACAAACACACATTCACTCATCCCATTTCTTACGCATGGCGGCCTCCCGCATCGCTTAACCACAGCTGTTGATGTGAAAATACATCATGGTAACTTTACAGAATTTGCCAAGGCGTTACGCTCGGCCCGCTGCCATATGTGTGTGTGTTGGCGGTGTGTGTGATGACACTCTGGCGACGGTGTGTGTTGGCGGTGTGTGTGATGACACTCCGGCGACGGTGTGGCCTCGGCACTGGCAACCACACCATGCACACCACCTCCCTCTCGTCCATTGTCAAGTCCTAGCAACCAAATAGTGAGGGAGTGACAAACTGGTCAAATGGTGTGGAAAACACACAGATGAGGAAAGTTGAGAAGAAAACAGAAGACAGTTGAAGAGAAGGTGAAGAGAAAGCTAGGAAATACTAGTTGAAGAGAAGGTGAAGAGAAAGCTAGGAAATACTAGTTGAAGAGAAGGTGAAGAGAAAGCTAGGAAATACTAGTTGAAGAGAAGGTGAAGAGAAAGCTAGGAAATACTAGTTGAAGAGAAGGTGAAGAGAAAGCTAGGAAATACTAGTTGAAGAGAAGGTGAAGAGAAAGCTAGGAAATACTAGTTGAAGAGGTGTGGACGAAAAACAGAAGACGTGGCAGGATAAGAAGCGATTAAAAAACAGACATTTATATCAGGAGAAGATGTAACAGAATAAACGGAAGACATGTTACTCAAAGTGAAGAGAGAAGCAAGATATAATGGAAGAGATTGGGAGGGGGAGGGGAACACTAGACGCAGTATAGCAGTAGATGAGGTGAGACAGAGAGAGAGAGAGAGCCAATGTGAGGTCAACTCCCATATCTCTGGAAGAGTTAAGGCAGTCTCTTAACTCGCCACAATTAACCATGTATGAAAGCGAGGCGTCCTGATATTCAATACTTTAAAGAGAGTCCCACAGTACTGGCGCGGCACCTCAAGTACATTCCTCTGTCTTGTCGTCTCACACATTCTCGGTTTTTTCCCCTCCGGATACATGTGTTTTCACGCATACATATGTTTCCGCTTTATTTTATGCCATGACGTTAATGTGTTCCTCGCATGACGTTGCTTATCATGGCCAGAATGTTGTTTGTGGTACTTGGTTACGGCTATGTCGGTCTTGAATATGTAGTCAAGGAAGCAGTCCTTCGTACTAAGCAAAGTACTTAGGGATTCCAACCCTTTAAGGGACTTCGATGTGTCCCTTGCTACCGGACCTTTTCCTGTTGTTTATCTATACATGCATATATGTTAACCTGCTTTAACTTTACCTGACTTAGAATACCAGATGTTTATGTTTTAACGTTATGGAGATCGTGCAGAAATGCACGAACTGTAATTGATGACAGGTTGTTTAGAAGACTTGACCGCTGGAGACACTGTCAATATATTAACAGTTAATGTATTAATTTAGCCGAGTGTCACCACACCTAAAGCTCTCCGAGTGTCACCACACCTGAAGCTCTCCGAGTGTCACCACACCTGAAGCTCTCCTCAGACACATCAAAAACAATAACATTCTTCAGCCCAACGAGACTCGCTGTACTTCTGACTCTTCACTTCCATAATGACCCAGAAAGTAGTGAGAGAGAGAGAGAGAGAGAGAGAGAGAGAGAGAGAGAGAGAGAGAGAGAGAGAGAGAGAGAGAGAGAGAAAGAAAAACCCAGGAAAAGTGTTAGCCTTGCTGCCTGGGGTTCATGGGAAATAATCAAGAGGAAAGCGGATTACATCTTGAAGAGTTTCAAGCGGACTGAGGTGTCATTGTTTGGTGTGGTGTGGCGGAGGGGACATAAACTTCGCTCTATCATGGCCACAATCACTCCAAACAGTTTACCTCTTCGCCCGAGTGTGTCGTTAACTCAGACGAACACGCACAGGGAGCCAACTTATCTCACGCCAGCAAAAACTACTGTAGATGAACTGGCATATAGGAGATAGCATCCCGACTGTCACTTCTGAAGCTGCAGGCGTCTAAGGGGGCGTAGCCGGGAGGAGAAGGGGCAAAGTGGTTTGTACAACGTTGGATGGGGTGCTAGAGGGGTGGAGGGAAGGTGCCTGGCTTTAGTTGATTGTGGGGATAAAAGATAGGGAGGGATTGAGGGGGTGCATAAAGTGTCAGGGTTGTGGTTGACAGGGAAGTGGTGTGGTGCAAAGACTCCCAAGGTGGGGTTGACAGGGAAGAGTGAGGGGGTGCACAGGTGCGACGGATTGGAGGGGTGCACACGGAGTGCCAGGCCTGTACTCACCCTTGACGCCATGTATAATTTGCCAGAGAAGTATGACGACATCTGGACGCCCCGTGTCAGTGACAATTTGTCTTCGTGTTGAAGTGTAAAATGTTGGGCATGTTTAGTGTTTGTGGGTCCATCCATCACCCCACCACCCACCCCGCTTCTCAACCTCACTTCAGAGTTTACTCGACCTCAACACAATGTTGACTCAACCTTACCTCGACGTTGTCTCAACCTCACCTCGAGGTTGTTGCAATCTTGCTTCAGCATTTCACATTATGATCTCGTTAAGCTGATGAACTACACTGCTTGTTACGTTCTGATACTTGGGGTTCGACTTCATTAAGAAACTGCCCATCACTCCCATCATCCTCTCGCTCTCGCTCTCGCTCTCTCTCTCTACAACTAAAGTAGGAGAGCAGATGGCGCTTACTTGACGTCATGACGCTGCAGTAACGGAGAAAGCAATGAATCACAACCACAATCACAACATACTTAGAAAATTAAACACACTACTCACAGGCTATTGACAATGTACAGAACCAGTTGGAGGGACAAGGTCTCGGGTGGAATCTAACCGCACATGACACGTAGTGACGCGAGAAAGACACTTCAGCGTGAGGGCAACAGGGTCCTGAAAAACATTCGAAAAGCTGCATAGCTTCCAAACCGGGTATGGTTATGATAATGGTTGATAAATTAGCCACTTGTGCGACACTTGGGAGTCTTTATTTTGGAAACGTTTCGCCATCCAGTGGCTTTCTCAGTCCAACACAGAGAAGAATGCTTGAAGATCAGAAGGAGTTTGAGATAATTAGTCCCTCAGGCTTCTGTTGTCTCCATGTTAAGGCACCTAAGAGAATGAAAGACGCACAATAATAATCCAATAATAGGTGTGAGGGCTATTTATGTTTTAGCTCACCTCTCTATTCGAGTGAAGAAGCCTACTCTGTAGGCGAAACTATTCGGCAATAAAGTTTTTTGGCTTCATGTGCAGAAATTCTACACAGAGCGAAACGTTGTACAGCCAATATCCAGTTGTGCAACCTGGGCACGGTATAACAAATATTTATCTGTTGGTCATAAAACTGAGCCTCCGCCCAGGATGACACTCGCAGCATCCGTCATGAGCAAGAGACGCTATGCTGAGCCACAGTGATGTGTGATGCTGTGTGGGCCACCAACGTGCGTGGCCCCGCTGCTAGTTGCCGTGCGTGGCCCCGCTGCTAGTTGCCGTGCGTGGCCCCGCTGCTGGTTGTCGTGCGTGGGCCCTCTTCTGGTTCATGCATGAAGGCCCACAACCAGCTGAAGTGGTGTTTCTCACAACCGACCGAGGTGTTGTGGCCCACCACCAGATCAACTGGTGACGCTCTAACCTCCTCATAAATACCCGACTGATACCGCTTGAGATACTGCCAAGGCATCACTGGTGAGGGAGTGGGGGTGGGAGGGAGGATGAAGGGATGGAGTGATTGAAGGTGGATGGAGGTTTCAAAGGGAGGGAGGGAGAAAATATGGAATACAGGTAAACGAAGTCTATGGCGGATTGTCCATCCTACTGCAAGTGATTGGATAGAACAATTCTATGCAAAATCAATATATGTACATCACATATTGCAGCATAAATATATGTGCTACATAAAATGTCCAGATTTTTTTGCGTGATTTGTTCAGTATTTTTGTTGCGACACTTCTAACCAGTGTAAATTAAGATTGACCTTGATGATGCATTTTTACGTACATCCAGAGCACTCGTAGATGAGTAGACTCATACGTTGGTAGACTCGTAGATGGGTATACTCATTGACGAGTACTTATTGATTCGCGGAATTGTTGATGAGTAGATTCGATGAGTCGACTCTTTGATGATTAGATTCGTACGTGGGTAGACTCGTAGATGAATAAATCTGCTTATGAGTAGCAGATCAGTGCACGAGTCGACTCGTGGACGAGGGACACTACAGAAACAGTCTTAGTATTAAACATCGGAGATGCGAAACGATCTGGATCGAGGAATTCTCTCTCTCTCTCTCTCTCTCTCTCTCTCTCTCTCTCTCTCTCTCTCTCTCTCTCTCTCTCTCTCTCCCGCCGCATCTGAGAATCGTTGGTGTGGCGATGCCAATCTCAGAGCCACATTGTTCGCTTACTGCCGCTCCGGCGACAACCTCGGCTCTGAACAAAGGCTTGATTCATGTGTGGGCGGCCCCTCGCCCGTTTTTCGGTGGGCGGAGAGGGCGTTTTTGTGGGCGGTGCCAGTGCCACAGGGGCGGGGCTCCCTTCCTCCCCCGGGGCCATTTGTGTTCCTCAAGACGGTAGAGCCACCGATTTACCCCTCGGGACCACACAAAGGGCGTGCTGCTCGGTAGTATATCGGCGCTTACTACTGCAGGAGGGAGGAGCGATTTCACTGCAGGAAGGAGTCACAGTAGTAGATAGTAATTTAACGAAACGAAGGGAGTAATTTAACGAAACGAAGGGAGTAATTTCACTGCAGAAGGGACTCATGTCACGATTCCAAAGTGATGTTACTGCCGCAGAAGGGAGTCAAGTCACTTCTGAAAGAGTTATATAGCAACAGTACTAGCAAGATACATCAGAGATGTGTCAGTTATCAAACGTGACCATTTAGAATGTATTTACAGACCTTAACTTTAAATAAATTTGACTGTGAATCCCTTACAGTCAAGGGAAAAAGACACAAAGTAGTGGAACCAGACGAAATGGTCGCCCTCGGGTTCAAAAGGCTGAATAGAACTAAACTGTTTGGCCTAGAAAATTGATCAGGCCTTAACGCAAAACGGTCAGTCAGCAGACGTGCAAAATGGTACACACAGTGTCCATACTGTGGAAGTGCCAGGGAAGTGTCTCAACACCTGTCTCACTGGCAAGCCTTCGTGTGCATACTCTGGAAAGAGACACTAAAGTAACTTAACGCCTGGAGAACATAACTCATCTATCAGACAAAATCTGGTTTACTACGATGGTTACAGGAATTCTTGAAGTAGAAAAGATTTGAGAGCTTGAATTTATTAGGATTAAAATAAATAATAGTTTCCCATTAGAAAGTAATCTGGAAATAGAAGAATTTATGATTATCGAAATGCAAAGCATTACGATGACAGAGAATTATTATATTTGAAATAATACTGCAGACAGCGAGAGTAGGGAAAAGGTCATTATAGGGAAAAGTGACCGGTGGGGTCCCACAAGGACTAGTGATTGCATCTACAATATTTATAATTTATGTGATTGTTTTGACAGAAGGAATGAAAATCTAAATGAACACTTTCGTTTATGATGCATAAAACACTCATGTAAAGTAGGATAAGAAGGTAACCGTAAACCCTTACAAGAAAACCTTGATAAATTGAGAAAATGTAATGACATTTGAAGGACGAAATTTAACGCAGATAAGAGGTGCACGGAAATAATATATATATATATATATATATATATATATATATATATATATATATATATATATATATATATATATATATATATATATATATATATATATATATATATATAATATAATATATAGAAAAAAAGACTACCTGAAAAAAAAAAATATTTTGAAAAAAAAAATATATTGAAATATCTGATAGAGAGAAGGATTTGGGAGTAATTCTATGCACAAGATTGTTAGGTTAAGATGAGGTGAACGCAGCGGTGAGAGACTCTTGTACTATACTGCCAAACTTCAAACTTAACTTTATAGGGAGGGGAAAAATGTTAACCAAAGCAACTTTTAACATCACACGGTGGACTCAACCTGGAATACTCATTGCACGAGTAAGCTCTCTTATAAATATATTCAATATACTGTGAGTTTGTTCAGTTAAGAGGCAGGAAAAAAGAGATATGGTAACTGCATATAGGACCAGGATAACAGAAAATAGTAAGGCTATCCCATCACCGTCGACAGGGAGAACAGGAGATTAGAGTCGACACTGTCACTGAAAGGATGCTAGACAGTATTTCTTTAAAAAATAATGGAAGACTGTTGGAATGTAATCACATAGAGGGTAACGGGTGACATAACCAGTGGAAAAATTCAAACAATATTAACCTAAAAACTGAAGACGGGATACCACGAGCGTAACTCTGCTCTTATATCTACAGATATGTAACTCTCTCTCTCTCTCTCTCTCTCTCTCTCTCTCTCTCTCTCTCTCTCTCTCTCTCTCCTCCACCTATTTTGATTATTATAATCGATGGCAGAATACCTGGTTCCTGAGGGTCTCGTCAACCTCCTCGCCACCTGACCACCTCATAGTTGGATTCATTAACGTGGGAAATTAGGACCATTTGGAGATATAATCAGGTTGGTAAGAATTAAGGCTAATTAATAAACGGAAATAGGACATAGAGAAAAAGGGGATAAGAATAATAATAAAAAAGAGAAGAGAGAGAGAGAGAGAGAGAGAGAGAGGGAGAGAGAGAAGAGAGAGAGAGAGAGAGAGAGAGAGAAAAAAAAAAAACTCCATAACAACTTAGGCATCATTTTCAGAGGCACTTTGAATCCTCCCGTGTGGCCTTAGATCAGACGTGGCCGCTCTCACTTACTGAGAGCATTCATCCAGCCACTCCTCACAGATTCCTTTCATCCGTCTCAATCCTGTTTATTTCCTTCAAAATCCCCAAATTCCCATGAAAATACTTGCATATAGCGGCGGAGAGTGCCTTAAATTGGGTCCTGACCGTCTCGAGCGATTCTGGTCTCTAGGTCACCGGTCCCCAAGACCAGCCTGTCAGGAAGCGCCCGGAATGTTTTCAAAGTTGAAATGGGAATTTTGTTGCGTTCCAGAGAGCCTAGGGGAGAAAGTTTGTATACGGACCGCCCACTCTATATTCTCGGAAGAAGTTGATCTTGGAATATGTTCTCGAGATTTATAGGCTGGGCCAGAGTGTTTTCTTTTTATCTCTGACTTTCCAGCGAGAAATGGGAGGAGGCGAAGGGGAACCTCCTCACCTCTCGTTTTGGGACCCTTGTTGGGAATTATGGTTCACGAGGCTTCAAACTCTCTTCTCTCCCAGCTGCTGTGGTTCGTGTGTCTTGTGGTTCACAAAGTTCCAGCTGCTGTGGTTCTTCGTATGCCTTGTGGTTTACAAAGTTTCAACTGTTGTGGTTCTTCTTGTCTTATGATTTACAAAGTTCCAGTTGTTGTCGTCCATGTGTTTATGGTTCACTAAGTTCTAGTTGTGGTTCTTCTTATGTTTTATGGTTCACTAAGTTCCAGTTGATGTGGTTCTTCGTATGCCTTGTGGTTTACAAAGCTCCAGTTGTTGTTGTGGTTCTTTTTATGTCTTATGGTTCACAAGGATCCAGCTGTCACCAGCTGGTCGCCCTGCTCAACACAACAGTGAGACGACCGCACGTGAGCAGTATATCCAACAGCAACACACTGCTTCTAGCTCTGATTAACCCGGCAGTGTTTTATGAGGACACCATCTTGCTCAGATTTCTCTCTCTCTCTCTCTCTCTCTCTCTCTCTCTCTCTCTCTCTCTCTCTCTCTCTCTCTCTCTCATCCTCCATACTTCCCCCAGCTCTCACTTATCCCCCCGTCTCTGCCTTTTATTTTCCTGGGTGACTGTGCTTAACGTCACTCCTGATATTTACTATGGGGGCAACAGAGGAGTGAGGTGATGGGTGCCTCCCCAGCCCTACTACCCCAAGGGGATGCCAGGCTGGGAAAGAGGGCGTCTGGAGAGACAGCCAGGGAGTAGGGAGGGCAGGAGAAGCAGGCAGGGAGTAAGGGACTAGGGGAGTACAGCAACTCACCAGAGGGAGCCTCGCCCCCCGGTTCACTAACTTGCCTTGATATCTGCGTCCGGACTCACCTTGTTGCACAGTGACTTACAGACGACGTACCTTCGTTTGTATTGACACGAACACTATGCTTCTTGATAACACGAGAGGACGTGAGAGAAGAAATGCAGCTCTTGATTTGTAGAAATGCAGTCATTCTCTCTTGATTTGTGTATATAGTGTGGTGTAGCAGGGAAACCCGCGTATGTCCCAGGAGCCAACTCTTGGGACATATAAATGACCTGAGATATGTGAAAGGAACGATCCAGGTCCTGGAGGCGGCGTGGTTGTGCTGCCTCCCGCGCCCCCAAGCCCCGTTCCTCCACGCCCCTTTTCCCCACGCCCCCTTTCCCCAAGCCCCCATACACGCCACCTTCTTGCTCTTACTCTTCTCTTTCATTTTTTCCCCGTGAGCGCTCTTAACTCTTGAATGTGTCTAGTGTTAAACTTGTTTGGTTTCACTGTTGTTAGATTCTTATTAAAGGAGGTTAACAGGTTTGGTTTATTGTCTGTTTCACCCCTCGGTTGTGACTCCCCTCATCTTTACTGTTGTGACTACCCTCATCTTTACTGCTGTGACTCCCCTCATCTTTACTGTTGTGACTCCCCTCATCTTTACTGTTGTGACTCCCCTCATCTTTACTGTTGTGACTCCCCTCATCTTTACTGTTGTGACTCCCCTCATCTTTACTGTTGTGACTCACTCATCTTTGCTGTTGTGACTCCCATCATTTTTACTGTTGTGACTCCCATCAATATCCCAGTCTTCCTCTTGATGCTACCACTGTTCCTCTTGAGGTTACCACTGTTCCTCTTGTTTCTACCACTGTTCCTCTTGATGCTACCACTGTTCTCTTGATGTTACCACTGTTCCTCTTGATGCTACCACTGTTCCTCTTGTTGCTACCACTGTTCCTCTTGTTGCTGCCACTGTTCCTCTTGTTGCTACCACTGTTCCTCTTGTTGCTACCACTGTTCCTTTTCTTGCTACCACTGTTCCTCTTGATGTACTGTTCCTCTTGATGTTACCATTATTCCTCTTGTTGCTACCACTGTTCCTCTTGATACTACCACTGTTCCTCTTGTTGCTACCACTGTTCCTCTTGATGCTACAACTGTTCCTCTGATACTACCACTGTTCCTCTTGTTGCTCCCACTGTTCCTCTTGATGCTACCACTGTTCCTCTTGATATTACCACTGTGCCTCTTGATGCTACCACTGTTCCTCTTGATGTTACCACTGTTCCTCTTGATGTCACCACTGTTCCTCTTGATACTACCACTGTTCTTCTTGATGATACCACTGTTCCTCTTGATGTTACCACTGTTCCTCTTGATGCTACTACTGTTCCTCTTGATGCTACCACTGTTCCTCTTGATGCTACCACTGTTCCTTTTGATATTACCACTGTGCCTCTTGATGCTACCACTGTTCCTCTTGATGTTACCACTGTTCCTCTTAATGCTACTACTGTTCCTCTTGATGCTACCACTGTTTCTCTTGATGTTACCACTGTTCCTCTTGATGCTACCACTGTTCCTCTTGATGTTACCACTGTTCCTCTTGATGTTACCACTGTTCCTCTTGATGTTACCACTGTTCCTCTTGATGTTACCACTGTTCCTCTTGATGCTACCACTGTTCCTCTTGATGTTACCACTGTTCCTCTTGATGTTACCACTGTTCCTCTTGATGTTACCACTGTTCCTCTTGATGTTACCACTGTTCCTCTTGATGTTACCACTGTTCCTCTTGATGTTACCACTGTTCCTCTTGATGTTACCACTGTTCCTCTTGGTTGTCACCCTTGTATGGTTGAGTGTTACGCTTGTTCACTCTTGTATGTGTCGGTTAAGTGATGTGTGTCACTTTCTTGTGTGGTTCAGTTCTTGGTTGTCACTCTTGTTGTGTGGGTTAGTGATGTGGGTTGTCACTCTTGTTGTGTGGGTTAGTGATGTGGGTTGTCACTCTTGTTGTGTGGGTTAAGTGATGTGGGTTGTCACTCTTGTTGTGTGGGTTGAGTGATGTGGGTTGTCACTCTTGTTGTGTGGGTTAAGGGATGTGGGTTGTCACTCTTGTTGTGTGGGTTAAGTGATGTGGGTTGTCACTCTTGTTGTGTGGGTTAAGGGATGTGGGTTGTCACTCTTGTTGTGTGGGTTAAGTGATGTGGGTTGTCTCACTTGTTGTGTGGGTTAAGTGATGTGGGTTGTCTCACTTGTTGTGTGGGTTAAGTGATGTGGGTTGTCACTCTTGTTGTGTGTTTGCCTGAGTGAAATTCTCAGCATTTTTCTCTTGTCTCTTTTCTTTCCTATGTTCTCAGGTTGCTGCTCCTCTTCTACTTGTTTCCCTCTTCCACTTTCTATTCTTTCATCGTTGTTTCTTCCTTTCTTATTTCTTTCTCCCTAAAGTCTTCTTGTTTCCCTCTGCTTCCTCAGTTTTCATCTTTCCTGCGTACTTGGTTTGTCCTCTAATTCCTCCTTCTCTTCCACCTCAGTGTTCATGTTTCTCCTGTACTTAGGTTCCCTCTATTGAGCTTCTTCCCTGCCTCTTCCCTCACTGCTCCTGCTGCTGCTCAGCGGCGGAGCTGCTCTGAAAACCCCCTGAGTGTAGCGGGAAATGACTCAAACCATGTGTTGCTGCTCATCTGCATAATCCAATCAGGCGCCGCAGCGAAGGACCTAAGACGCGGCGGTGGAGGCGTGGGGGAGGTTGTGCCGCGGGTGTGGCCAAGAATTAGGGAGCTACGACGCTACGGGTGGTGGTGGTAGTTGTGGTGCTACTGGTGGTAGTAGTGGTGGTGCTACTGGTTTTGGTGGTGGTGGTGCTACTGATGGTGGTGCTAGGCCGCATTTGTGGCCAAGAATTAGGTAACTACGATGGTACTTTAGCGGTGCTGCTGGTGTAGTTAATTGTGGTGCTGCTGGTGCCGTTGCTGGTGCTGGACGGGCGGGTGTGGCCAAGAATTAGGCAAGTACGGCACTGCTGTTAATGCTGTTCCTGGTGATGCTGTTTCTTCCGCGTCTCCTGCTACCCCTAGTGCTGGTGATAGTGACTAGGCTGGTGCTTGTTGTAGGTATGGAGATAGTGGTGGTGAAACTGGTGTTAAAACGTGGTCGTGATGGTGAAGATAGTGATGGTGGTGGTGATAGTGAAGGAAGGGAAGTGTTCATCTGCCTGAGTTAGAAGTATACCGTCGGAGCCGAGGTAGAGGGGTGCGGACACACCAAGAACAGTAGTAATAGGCGAGCAAAGGGTAAGAAAGAAGGTGAAAGGGGAGAAAGAAACTTTAGACTTGAAACAAGAAGAGAGAGAGAGAGAGACAGACAGACAGACAGATAGAGACAGAGTGGTTAAGCACTATAAAATGCTAAATAATGACTATTATTATTAGTATTATTATTATTATTTTATATTATTATTATTATTATTATTTGTATTATTATTATTATTATTATTATTATTATTATTATTATTATTATTATTATTATTATTATTATTATTTTATATGATTATTATTATTATTATTTAATATTTTTATTTATTGATAATTAATAGTATTTTTATTTAATTACTATTATTATTATTATTATTCTTGCAACACTGGCTCACAAAAATGGCTTAAATCCGCTGTGTAAAGATCAAACCTTTATTAACACACAACGTTTCGCAGTAATAAAGCTCTAATTAGAGCAAAACATAAGAATATAAAAAGGAACACTGCAGCAGGCCTACTGGTCCATGCGAGGCAAGTCCAATTCACTCACCGACTTAAGCCTATGTATTTTAAATGTGCTGCTAAATAGAGAAACGTAGCAGAATATGATTATACAATGACAACGTTTTGCTCTAACCGGGCAAAACGAGACCTTCATGATCCACAGGATACTCCCAAGTGTCCAGCTGGTGCGGGAGTGTAGTTAAGTGTCATGTATCATACAAGCTGGGACGGGAGTGTAGCTATGTGTCATGTCTTACACCAGCTGGTGCGGGAGTGTAGCTATGTGTCATGTATTACACCAGCTGGTGTGGGAGTGTAGCTATGTGTCATCTATTACACCAGCTGGTGTGGGAGTGTAGCTATGTGTCATGTATTACACCAGCTGGTGTGGAAGTGTAACTATGTGTCATATATTACACCAGCTGGTGTGGGAGTGTAGCTATGTGTCATGTATTACACCAGCTGGTGTGGAAGTGTAGCTATGTGTCATGTATTACACCAGCTGGTGTGGAAGTGTAGCTATGTGTCATGTATTACACCAGCTGGTGTGGAAGTGTTGCTATGTGTCACGTATTACACCAGCTGGGGCAGGAGTGTAGTTATGTGTCATGTATTACACCAGCTGGAGCGGGAGTGTATGTGTCATGCATTACACCAGCTGGGGCGGGAGTGTAGGTATGTGTCATGTACACCATTAGCTGGGACAGGAGCGCACTTATGTGTCACGTACAACACCAGCTGGGCCGAGAGTGCATTTATGTGTCATGTACAACACCAGCTGGGTCGAGAGTGCAGTCACATGTCATGTACAACACCAGCTGGGTCGAGAGTGCAGTCACATGTTATGTACAACACCAGCTGGGTCGAGAGTGCAGTCACATGTCATGTACAACACCAGCTGGGCCGAGAGTGCAGTCACATGTTATGTACAACACCAGCTGGGTCGAGAGTGCAGTCACATGTCATGTACAACACCAGCTGGGTCGAGAGTGCAGTCACATGTCACGTACAACACCAGCTGGGTCGAGAATGCAGTCACATGTCACGTACAACACCAGCTGGGTCGAGAGTACAGTCACATGTCACGTACAACACCAGCTGGGTCGAGAGTGCAGTCACATGTCACGTACAACACCAGCTGGGTCGAGAGTGCAGTCACTTGTTATGTACAACACCAGCTGGGTCGAGAGTGCAGTCACATGTCACGTACAACACCAGCTGGGTCGAGAGTGCAGTCACGTGTTATGTACAACACCAGCTGGGTCGAGAGTGCAGTCACATGTCACGTACAACACCAGCTGGGTCGAGAGTGCAGTCACATGTCATGTACAACACCAGCTGGGTCGAGAATGCAGTCACATGTCACGTACAACACCAGCTGGGTCGAGAGTGCAGTCACATGTCACGTACAACACCAGCTGGGTCGAGAGTGCAGTCACATGTCACGTACAACACCAGCTGGGTCGAGAGTGCAGTCACATGTCACGTACAACACCAGCTGGGTCGAGAGTGCAGTCACGTGTCATGTACAACACCAGCTGGGTCGAGAGTGCAGTCACATGTCATGTACAACACCAGCTGGGTCGAGAGTGCAGTCACATGTCACGTATAACACCAGCTGGGTCGAGAGTGCACAGATGACGAACAAGATCAGTGTTTACCTGGATTGTCTTACACTGGAAGGACATTTTCTCAGCCTAATTTTTGTTTCATAAATGAAGAACCAGAAGAAGAAAGTAATTTACAAGTGACATATTTTTCACTCATTATTTTATGTATGTTTCACATGCCTGCTATTTTTTATACATTGTTTATGCTATTTCTGCTCCGTATGTTTAGTATGTGTTTAAGGTAATGCACTCTTAATTGTATTTGCATGATATGATTCCGTGTATATTAACATAGTCACGCGGGAAAATGACAGAGGAGGTCCAAGGTTCTGTCAGATTATTATCAAGATGTGGACTACAATATATATATATATATATATATATATATATATATATATATATATATATATATATATATATATATATAAATATCGTTCCTAATAGGTAAAACTTTCTATTTTGGCTTCAATTGCAACGCTTTTTTTTGTCAAATAGGGCAGGCTAAAATTTGTGTATGCAATAATTTCGCACAAATCATCCTGAACCTAACGAAAAAAAATATATATTCCATTGTGTTTATTATTAAATTATTGTAAACTTATCTAAAATAAATTTGGTTGGATTAAGCTAAATTAAATTGCGCTTGTTATAATAAGGTTATGTAAGTTTTTTGAGGTTCTTCTGGTACAAAATTATTAATTTTTACATTAACATAAATTAAAAAATATATCTTTAAATGTGTAAGAGAAAATTTTAGAAAGGACTTAATTAATTTTAAATGAATTCTTGATAATTGACCAATTTTACCTATTCGGCACGACATATATATATATATATATATATATATATATATATATATATATATATATATATATATATATACATACATTGTGTGTATTTGTGTGTGTGTGTGTGTGTGTGTATGTGTGTGTTGTACTTGATTTGAAGAGGTGGACAGTAAAAGCCGAATTGATTTTAAAAAATATTTTTCGACATCTTGTCTTACGAATTAATAGATATTTTCAAGTGAGTTAACATGACACACTATGTTTAAAAACTGCACCAAAATTATTTTAACCTATTAAAAATTAGCATTTTGGAAGTACATACGTTATCGAAATATTCGAATTTCGTAATGTACTGACTATTTTTTGCTGAGTTATAGTAAACAGAAATATAATTTCAGCGTATTTGGCAAAAATACCATTGTTCAGTAAAATAAGTCAGCAAGTACGGTCTGTAAATCCGTATGTTTGTGTATGAATACGTGTATTTGTGTATATATCAATAAAGCATGTATGTGAGTGCACCAGTATACATGGAAGATCTTTAGCTTCTAATTAATCAGCTTTATGTACCTACTAACTGCCTGTCTCGTCTACACTAACCACTTAACACTCGTAACCAGAGGGCTGTGGTGGAGGCGGCCACGCAGATGGCGACTAACCCCCAAGTTGATGGCGTTTAAGTGCACCACACACACCACATTCATTCTTGCAGGTACTATGAAACCGGTTCCATCAGACCAGGTGTGATCGGCGGGTCTAAGCCCAAAGTGGCCACACCTACAGTGGTAGAAGCCATCGCCAATTACAAGAAGCAGAACCCTACTATGTTTGCTTGGGAGATTCGTGAGCGGCTTCTCTCAGACGGTGTGTGTGACCAGGAGGGTGTTCCGTCAGTCTCCAGTATCAACAGGTGGGTGGAGAGCAGCAATAACTAACCTCAAACCGTCGTTCTCTTCTAGATATTACGAGACCGGGAGCTACAAAGCTGGTGTCATTGGAGGTTCCAAACCCAAAGTAGCGACTCCCGTGGTGGTGGATGCCATTGCCAGGTATAAACGGGAGAATCCCACCATGTTCGCCTGGGAGATCCGTGACAGGCTGCTTGCGGAGAGCGTTTGTACCCAGGAGAACGTTCCCTCCGTATCCTCCATCAACAGGTAACGTCGGCAGTAGATTGGAGACCTACTCATGGCCTGCCAAGCCTGCCTGCCTGCCTGTCGTGACCTGCCTTGCACACTGATCATCAGACCTGCTTTGTTTACCTGACCAGCCTGCACTTCCCTTAATGCTGCCTCAAGGAGGCAGCGTCTTATTATGCACTGTGTTCGTGTTTGTGTGTAGATCGTCTGGCAGTATTGTTTGCACACACCAGTAGTATTATTACATGCACTCTTATCACCTACACATGTGCATTTTCTTGTACACTTCCATGCACTGTATCCTTGCGGACATTTACATATCCATGCACTATTCCATATACATACAGACTTCCATGCATTCTTTCCATGTATACATGTACACCTCCATGCAATTTCCATGTATACATGTATACTTCCATGCACTGTTTCTATGTACACATGTAGACTTCCATGCACTTGCGTTTGTTTGCACGTAGAGCTGTACATGATAGTTGAAGGTAGGTGCTGTAGACGTGGTCCAGTAGCTATTTCTAGTTGTGACATCAGCTATTCTTCTGAGGTAATTGGATTGTTCTCCCTGCGCTGTTCTTAAAATTATTTACATGTTTTCATTATATGCAATTTTTGTCATTTTAAACTATTGATATTAACGTGAGTTAATAACTAATTTTTTTTCATTTAGGCACTTAAAAAATATGTAACAGAAGCACGGGTGGTATACGTAAATTTTAAATTATGTTTATGTAAACCTATGCATGTTACTTCAATATTTAGCAGAAGAAACTGTGAAAAAAACGCAATTAATAAAACAGACTCGCATATTAATACTGCTGGCTGGGCAGCGTCACTCGTCCCGTCAGTGAACATAACGCCATGAAGACAGTAACTGTTGGCCTAATATGTACCGTTTTTCTGACTTTATTCACAACATAAATGGCGCTGCTCAATAAACTCAGCCCTCGGGACGAGAGCTAGACGAGTCTGCTTATCTTGGCGAGCACTTGTTATATTATCAAGAAGTGTTAAAGCTGATGCCTGCAACGACACATGTACCCTGTGACAGTCAAGGTATTCTGCTACCTTTGTCTCCTAAAACTTAACTTCCGCGCATGCGCAGTAATATCAAAACAAACAATGCCGAGGTCTTCGCCGATCTCTCTTCGAAACTGTCGGTAAAACTTTGAAAGTCTGTTCGGTCTCTTCAGTAGTAGTTAAAGTAGCAGAGACAAACGAACTATTTGAGTTTCATTGTCTCGTAAAACGGCTCCCCAAAACATAGTTCCTGCCAACTACCATAGAACAATGTTAGTGGGTCGAAGGGAGCCGCTAGGTCGTTAGGAGTTTATACTGAGTCCGCATTACGGCAGCCATAAAGTGACTTCCCTCCCGTAATCCAGAGCCAAAAGCAAAGAATTTCAAGATTTTTTCCCCAGGATCTCAACTTTTTTTTATATATTCTACACATCCACCAACGAAGCAAAAATTTTTAATGGATCATACAGGGGGCCTCTGTGAACCCATTATCTCGCAGTCGCTCCGGGATGATTTTGCAGGAACTCCGTATTTTTTATACGGCATTACGGGCTCGGTCTTAGGATTAAAAAAGCACTCTCGCCATTGTGCTTTGGGGACGCCCAACAGACTTTGGTGTTTGCTGATGAGTTTAACTATGGATTGCAACACAGTAATGCGGGGTTTATGTTTAATACGGGGGCGACCCTCTCGTTATCCTCTTCCTCTTTGCTCATTTGCATTGCAGATTGGCGCAGGCGACTCTCCGACTCTTCTAGGGCGCGCCCTGCCTAACTTGCCAGCCATTTATTCCACGCATAAATCTGCCTCGAGCAAATATATTTAAAAAAAAAGTTATTTGGATGCTCATTGTCCGTCGAATTTTGAGCAAGAGATCTGGCTAGATTTCGGTGGGAAAGACGAATGGGAAACAAGACCAAATTACAGCGGTGTTTCAACGGCTTGTTGTGCCTTACGTACCAGCCATCACTCACAAGAGCCAACCTCATTAGAGCGTTGTTGGCGTCGCTAATGACCTCATTCAGTTTTCGTGGGCGTGTAAAAACTGGCGTGGTGGTGCAGAGCTCAAGACCATTCACATCCAAAAGAGTTTCCACCATGTGAGAAGTTGATGACCCCTGCTTAGGTCCTCATTGGCCGAGATGCCTCCTAAAGCTGCTGGCAGCGCCCTGCACCACCAGAAGGAACAAGAGAAGAAGGGGAAGAGGAAGAGGGGAAAGCAGGGCGAGAAGGGAAAGGAGGAGGAGGAGGCGGGAAAGGTGAAGAGGTGGAGAGGAAGAAGGAGGGAGGGAGCGTGCGCACCAGCACACAACTAACACTCTCTCTCCGTCACTTGTTTGTCTTGCTTATATTCCCCTCACGTGTTTACTCCGTGAGAGGACTGCAACACTGCTTCAGTAGCTCTCCTGCAGCCACGGTTAACACCACATAACACGATGGACCCATTGAGAAGGGGGCTAAAAAAAAAAAAAGCGCCAGGAGTATACTTTAAGCCAGACAAATACAACAAAAACAACAAGAGCAACAAGGGAATAGAAGGAAAAGGCAAGGAAATCCCCGTTACTCCGCCTCTGCCACGATGCGACCCGTATTTACGAGGTATTTATGTTCCTAAAATCGATGATCAGCCGTTTGATGAGGATTTCATGTCCTTCTCTTGGAGGTGTATAATGTGATTTAATACTTGATTTTATTTTAAAGATTACTTTCTTCGACGAAGAGTATTAAAAAAAAAAAAAGTTTAAATCGCTTGAGATTTATTGAGTTTGAGAACAATTATGAATAATACGGGAAAAAAAAAGGTTATCTTGAAGAACACGGTTACAAATGCAAGTTCAGATCGCGTTAATATTTTTTCACATATTTCTTAAAATATCGGGAAATTTACTGTGATAATAAGAAAGATTCAACAGAACAGAGTTTTCCCCAGCGCCTGCAGAGGGGAGGAAAAAAAGGGAAGAAATAAGAATTCTTGAGGCGGGTAGTACCGGAAATACTTTTCAACACAACGCTGAGCATGAAAGCATCGCAAACTTTAAGTCTTTTTTGTGTATATTTTCCCTCCAGTATTCCTTTTAATCGCACTTTACCATGGCAAATTAAGCGCTTTTATTCGACTTGGTCTATATAAAATTTACTTTCCCAAGAAATAAGCCAAGATTTTAAAGACTTACCCGACGTGGAGAATCAGCCAAGCAACAAATATGGTATCCGCCATCTTGATCTTCTTGGCGGGAAAACTTGCGACGTTGACAGATGAAGATCAAGCTGCGCCCCAGACTAAATTAGCTTTTCCTTATTTGAGGGGCTGGATTAATCCCCTCCAGTTGGGATTGCCTTCATTTGCTCTTTCCCGGAGAACCTCTTGAGTTGGGGCTGAGGAAATCCGGGTGGTGAGAGAGGATTTGTGAAATATGGAGACGATCTTACGTGGAGTTTATTTATTTTGTTCATAAAGAAGTGAACTAGGAAAATTTTCTTGGGAGAGGTGAGAGGTCAGCATGTGTAGGTGGCCTTTGTGTGTATTATTAAAGTGTCCCGTAGCTCGGTTGGTAGCGCACTTAGCTCACACACTGTGGTTCGTGGTTCTATCCCTGGTTCGGGTGGAAACATTAGGGGGTGTTTCCTTTAAGACACCTACTGTCCCTGTTCACCTAGCAGTAAATAGGTACCTGGGTGTTAGCCGACTGGCGTGGGTCGCATCCTGGGAACAAAATGAACCAAATTTAACCGAAATGCTCTGCATAATAAGGGTCTTTCTATATAGCATTTCACTGATGTCAGCTACGTCGGTATAAGTTGTATAGTGTACTCCTAGAAATAATAATAATTATTATTATTATTTACTGGTTATTCATCTCTTGTGTTATATTGATTTATATTGACTTGAATTTGCAGTTTACGTTTCCCTGCGTCTCTCTCCACCCTCCCCTGCAGGAGGAAATCTCTGGGTTAACAAGATAATCATAAAAGTCAAGTAGGGCGGGATGAGTGCCCTTGTGAGCGTATTATCGGTCTGCGAACAGCGCCGGCGTCCCCTCCGTCCTTTCTCCTCGCTCATGTGTCCCGCCGGCAACAGAAGGACCGATGTTTACAAGCGATTGAACACCAATACGCCTTCATAAACAACCAGCCGTCAGCCAACCGGCCGCTTCTGGCTGTCATCTGGCAGAGGCGCTGGTTATATCCTCGTCCTCCGAAGGCAGTCATCTCCCCAAACGGTTTTAATCTCAGTAATGTCATGTTGCTTCACATAAGTGTGAGAGCCTGTCGCGGTGGCCATGATTCCTCAAACCAATAGAGAGATAACTCGCGTAACTGAAGATCACCGGCAGTGGGGGGGAAGGGGGGGAAAGGGCTACCTTTATGCGAAACCTTCATTAATTCGTTTTGTCCGCGTCTGGATTTTATCCAGTAAACGATAAACTCCTGGATCGGGCGAAATATCTTTATAATAATGCCCGGGACCGGTCTTCAGGAGCAGGAAATCTCTCGAAACTCGTCGATGGTTTCACTGTTTAACCGCAAACATGGCGTCTTTCTCACTACTTGTCATCTTAGGATGTTGTTCATCCAGATCACTGGGAGAGACATCGTTCATCCAGATCACTGGGAGAAACGAGCAACTAGTCATACCTCATTCAATCCAACGGGGACGCATTTCAACACGTCGCATTGTATCAACAGAGACAAAATGTTCCTGTAGAGATAAAATGCTCCAACGGAGACAAAAATGCTCCAGCGGAGACAAAAATGCTCCAGCAGAGACAAAAATGCTCCAGCAGAGACAAAAAGGCTCCAACAGAGACAAAAATGCTCCAACAGAGACAAAAATGCTCCAACAGAGACAAAAATGCTCCAACAGAGACAAAAATGCTCCAACATAGACAAAAATGCTCCAACAGCGACAAAAATGCTCCAACAGAGACAAAAGTGTTCCAACAGGCATAGATACGGCGAGTACGAGCACAAGTCCGAGCAGTGCTTTCAACGCAGCTTCTGTACACGATAACAACACTGCTGGCGATCTTAGAGAGAGAGAGAGAGAGAGAGAGAGAGAGAGAGCTCCATTAAGCCCATATGGTGGAGAGAGCGCGATGAACGCCATCTACCAGCAAAAATGATGATTAAATTGATAATCAGGCCTCCGCCCTCCGCTTCCCCGATGCTTCTTTTACAAAGTCCGAATAAATGAGGCAGAAATAACGAGAGTCGCCAACTGTGTCTTCCGCCGTGACTGGCTACCGGAGTAACGCGTCCGTCTAGCCATTAGCGGACGGAGGATCGAGCCTCCGCTACTCCTTTCTCTCAAGCGGCCCACACGGGTTTAGCTCTTCGTGTAAATATAAGACTCCGCCCTTGAACATCAGACGTTCAAGGTTCTTGATCCAAGGAATTTGAGGTGTTCTTTCCTTCCTGGGGTCGAATCCTGTTGCATGCGCAGCCTTTGCGGGTTTAGTGCTTTTCCACTGACTGAACTTAGAGTGAACAACGGAAAACGGGAGTGAACGTGTGAGAACTGGATGATGAACAGGTGTGAACAGGATGATGAACAGGTGTGAACTGGATGATGAACAGGAGTGAACTGGATGATGAACAGATGTGAACCGGATGATGAACAGGTGTAAACCGGATGGTGAACAGGTGTAAAGATGACGGTGAACAGTTGTGAACTGGATGATGGACGGGTGTAAATATGACGGTGAACAGTGTGAAATGAACAGTGAACAAGTGTGATCTGAATAGTTAACAAGTGTGAATTGACGATGAACAGGTGTAAAGATGACGGTGAACAGGTGTGAACTGGACGATGAACAGGTGTAAAGATGACGGTGAACAGGTGTGAACTGGACGATGAATAGGTGTAAAGATGACGGTGAACAGGTGTGAACTGGACGATGAACAGGTGTAAAGATGACGGTGAACAGGTGTGAAATACCTGCTTTATCGCGATTTATATTAAGTGTTCACACTGAAGTATCATTTCTATAGAGCGAGGTGCTGAGATGTGAGCGATACAGAATGTGGTCACCTCAGAAGCACTGGCTGCTTGGACCAGTGACTGGTCTGTGTGACCAGTGGACAAACACTGCTGTGGACAGAACACTGGTCTGTTGACAGAGCACTGGTTTGTTTGGACCAGTGGACAGAGCACTGGCCTGTGTGGACCAATGGACAGAACACTGGTCTGTGTGGACCAGTGGACCAGAGCACTGGTCTGTGTGGACCAGAGTACTGGTCTGTGTGGACCAGAGTACTGGTCTGTGTGGACCAGAACACTGGTCTGTGTGGACCAGAACACTGGTCTGTGTGGACCAGAACACTGGTCTGTGTGGACCAGAACACTGGTCTGTGTGGACCAGTGGACCAGTGGTCTGGTGAATCATCAACATGGCGGTGGTGATCAAGAACATCATTTTAATCACTCAACGAGATTATCTTCGACTGACGCGCCTAATCACCACCTATTGTGCGATTATTTACAGGCCTTCTGGGTGAGTACTGGGGGAGGGGATTAAGGTTAACTGGGGAGGGGATTAAGGTTAACTGGGGGAGGGGATTAAGGTTAACTGGAGAGGGGATTAATGTTAACTGGGGGAGGGGATTAAGGTTAACTGGGGGAGGGAATTAATGTTAACTGGGGGAGGGAATTAAGGTTAACTGGGGAGGAGATTAAAGTTAAATGGGGGAGGAGATTACAGTTAAAAAAATCAGGTTTTATTTAAAATTTTAATAAAATAATTTAAATATTGGATAATAAAATCTTGGTTTAATCAATATCTTGGTTAAATAAAAATATCGGTTTAACTAAAAATTTAAGTTAAAACACTCTTGATTTAATTTTTAAAAAAAAAAATTCATTTAAAAATTAACTCGCGTGTCGAAGAATTTTGTTGCAATTTTTATTTAAATAATTCAAATTATTTAGTCAATGTCAATGCTTATGTATAATAATAATAACAATAATAATAATAATATACAGATGATATATATACAGAGGTGTATTTCTCTATTTTTGTCTGGTGGGAAAAAAGTTACAATGGAACCTTGATGACTCTCGTGCAGTCGGTAGGCTTCAAACCCAGATAGCCTACCAAAGAAAAAAGAAATAACGGTAAATATCACAAGGTTTGGTGATCAGTTTAGGCAATATTAAGTCCATGAATCTGGGCAGAACGTAAACCTATAGTAGATTGATTGTTGACGATTATTAATCAGTTGAAAATTAAGTTCGACTATGTTAGAAAAAAATGAAAGTGACTGAAGATGGTTGTGATGGTGTCTGTGTCCTGGTGATGCTGTGTGACAGTGTTGAGATGACGTCTGTGTCCTGGTGATGCTGTGACAGTGTTGAGATGACGTATGTTTCCTGGTGATGCTGTAACAGTGTTGAGAGAACGTCTCTGTCCTGGTGATGCTGTGACAGGTGCAAGACTCAATTGGTATTGTCCGCCACCCTTGCTCATGGCGTCTCTTCAATACCCACGTTACTTCTGCCTCTATACACACCCTACACACCCTCCTTACACATCCTCCCTACACAACCTCCCTACACATACTACACACCCTCCCTACACATCCTCCCCACACGCACCACCTTCATCACACTTCAATATTTCGTCGTATACCCGAAGAGAACATTTCATATCACCTCGAACCGATACCAAGAAACAGTCATCCCCAGCAGCCTGACTACGGGTTGTTATGGTAGAGTGGCTTACCCTTACAGCAGCCTCGCACGCGGCGAAAACCAGAGAAACGTGAACCCAACTTGTGACACAGAGCACTCATCCGTGGAGGCTTGTACTACACAGCCAAATGGGAATCCAATGCTCTCAATGCTCACTTAATTATTGCACTCAGCCAAGTGATGGGGTGGTGGGTAACTCATTGATGTAATTGATGAGTAGATATGTCATGTGTCTGCTCGTTCACTTGGATGACAGTGACCTCCAGGACTCCCCCAGTGTATGTTGTCTCTCCCAGGACCCCTTCAGTGTGTTCTACGTCCCTCAGGACCCCTCCAGTCGGCTCTGTGTCCCCTCAGGACCCCTCCAGTGTGTTCTGCGTTCCTCAGAACCCCTCCAGAGTGTTCTGTGTCCCTCTGGACACCATCAGTGTGTTTTGTGTCCCCCAGGACTCCCACAATGTGCTCTCTGTCCCTCAGGGCCTCTCAAGTGTGTTTTGTATCTCCATGGCCACTCTAGTGTGTTCTGTGTCCTCCAGAGTTCCCCCAGTGTGTTCTGTGCCCCTCAAGACCTCTCTAGTGTGTTTTGTGTCCTTCGTGGCCCCTTCAGTTTGTTCTGTGTCCCCAGGGCTCTCCCAGAGTGTTCTGCTGCTCCTCAGGGCTCCCCAATGTGTTCTGTGATCCTCAGGGCTTCCCCAGTGTGTTCAGTGATTTCCAGTGCTTCCCAGGCTCCTCCAGTGTATTCTATGATCCCCAAGGTTCCCTCAGTGTGTTCTGTGATCTTCAGGGCTTTCTCAATGTGCTCTGTGTTCGATTGCTAACAAGCCCATTAATTGGTGCTAAGAAGCTTATTAGTTCGTGCTAGCAAGCCGTTTACTTGGTGCTAGCAAGCCTGTTACTTGGTGCTAGCAAGCCTGTTACTTGTGCCAGCAAGCCTGTTATTTGGTACTTTTGGTACTAGCAACCCTATTACCTATGGCTACCAAGCCCATTACTAGGGGCTAGCAAGCCTATTAGCTAAGGCTCCAAGCCTATTACTAAGTGCTAGAAAGCCTACCTAGGGCTACCATGCCCATTACTAGGTGCTAGCAAGCCTATTCAAATATCGACTGACTGGATAATTTCAAGTTAAATGTAAGGAAATAAAAGTAAATAAAAGGCAAGGAGGGTTCCCCTCTGTGCTGGTCCCCTGAGAGTCTTCCAATAAAGTAAAAGTGCATCAGGGGAGGAGTACGAATTAATAAAGGAATTTATTAGCAATAAAGGCAGGAAGAGCAAATGTAGGCGAGTTCTCAGGGGAGAGGGGAGGTGGAAGGGGCAGATGAGGAGGGGGAGGAATGGTGTACTATTGCTGTTGTCTTCTGTTTCTCCTACACTGGTACCACTACTACTACTGCCACCACTAGCACAACTACCACAATCACCACTACCACTGCTTCCACTGTCATTATCCTCTGTCAGCATTTTGTGAAGCAATATATAGTGGAGTATACTTCGTGAAGACAGGTCATTTAGTGGCGAAGGATGCACTTAACAGTGAAGGACTCGCTTATGACGCGTCCTGTGAGAAAAAAACTGAGGCAGGTCAAGTCAGCTCTATCCCGACGGTGATCTCTCCTTCCTGGGGACTCAAGCATGGCGTGCGTGATTGCGCGAGTGCATGTTTTTCTCAGCCTCACCTCTGTGCTGGACAAGGGTGAATAACATACCATATGGGATTGCGTCAAATGTATCCCTGAATGATGACGTAAAACTGCTATTGAGAATAGCCAATGAGGACAATAAAACGCTACAAATGGACTTAGACAATCTGCAAAATTGGTCAGATCTCGATAAATGCAAAGTTATCAAGACTGAGGAAAGAGCGAGGAACTGGAAACAAGGTGAATTCTCAAGGGAAAGAAGCTCCAGACCACACTCGAAGAGAAGTTCCTCAGAGTCAGCATAGTGCCGAGCATATCACCGGACGCACACATCAACTGAATAACCTCAGCAGCATATATGCTCGTCTGGCAACTCTGAGAGTAGCCTTCAAGGATCTTGAAGAGTCATTCATGGCTCTTTATTCAGCATTTGTGAGACCTATCGTCAAGTAGCCTCACGAGGCCTGGACACATGCAGCTGCTGGGATGATGGAAGTCTGATGAGGCCTGAGTATAATGCTGGACACATGCCGCTCAGGTTGCAGGGCTACGGGCCATCTCACGGTGACATTAACTTACTGTCTGACACTTGAGCTGTTGACCCGGAGCTGTGGGAAGCGTCCGGCCACAATGAGCTGAGGACTGGTGTCCTCTCCAGTGATATTAACCCTTGTGTCCTCCCGCGGTAAGGCTCAACCAGGCTTCATACACACGCTGAAACTGGAGCTCCCTTCAGACACACTTCTAAATATTACACTCGCTGCCGCCGCCTCCAAACAGCACTCAGAGCATTGAGTCTGAGTGGTTGTTGTGCTCCACCAGAGTAACACTCAGAGCACTGAGTTTGAGTGGCCACTGTTGAGTTCCATCACAGTGACATTCAGAGCACTTGAGTCCAACACGGGTAAGCCAGTGGCAGTGCCACTTACTGCTGCCACTTACTGGTAGGTGTGAACCAGGGTGAACCCATGCAGTGGGCCACGATAATCACCCACCTGTTGCTGCTTATACATCCCATGTGCCACAGAAAGTAATAAGTGAGTGGTCATGAGGCTCTTACACAACACCTGTCTGTGTTGATAGTTACACAACACCTGTCTGTGTTGATAGTTACACAACACCTGTCTGTGTTGATAGTTACACAACACCTGTCTGTGTTGATAGTTACACAACACCTGTCTGTGTTGATAGTTACACAACACCTGTCTGTGTTGATAGTTACACAACACCTGTCTGTGACCACTGTCTGTGGATAGTTACACAACACCTGTCTGTATGTTGATAGTTACACAACACCTGTCTGTGTTGATAGTTACACAACACCTGTCTGTGTTGATAGTTACACAACACCTGTCTGTGTTGATAGTTACGTAACACCTGTCTGTATGTTGATAGTTATACAACACCTGTCTGTGTTGATAGTTACACAACACCTGTCTGTGTGTTGATAGTTACACAACACCTGTATGTGTGTTGATAGTTACACAACACCTGTCTGTGTGTTGATAGTTACACAACATCTGTCTGTGTGTTGATAGTTACACAACACCTGTCTGTGTGTTGATAGTTACACAACACCTGTCTGTGTGTTGATAGTTACACAACACCTGTCTGTATGTTGATAGCTTTCGTTCTCACCGCTGACTCCTCATTGAGAGATTCTGCTGACTCTTCAGTGAGAGATTCTGCTGACTCTTCAGTGAGAGATTCTGCTGACTCTTAATTGAGAGATTCCTCTGACTCCTCAGTGACTCTGCTGACTCTGTGACGACATAATGGTGGCTGGGTGTGTTTGTCACGACAGAATGGTTGCTGGGTGTGTTTGTCACGACAGAATGGTGGCTGGGTGTGTTTGTCACGACATAATGGTGGCTGGGTGTGTTTGTCACGACATAATGGTGGCTGGGTGTGTTTGTCACGACAGAATTGCTGGGTGTGTTTGTCACGACAAAATGGTGGCTGAGTGTGTTTGTCACGACAGAATGGTGGCTGGGTGTGTTTGTCACGACAGAATGGTTGCTGGGTGTGTTCGCTTATCTCAGCGTGTCAGCTCACTGTTGACTCTGGTAATTGTAAGGGCGGGGTGCACACACCGCTCTTCGTAATCGATTCCAACACTGATATTAATTCGAGTGCGTGAAACCCGATCAGCGGGGCGGGCGTGGGTCCGTGAACGTGCGGGCGTGGGTGCGTGAGCATACGGGCGCGTGTTTGCGTTGTAAAACACGGGGAGGTGTTGTGCGTGCTCTGGACAGAGGCGCGGTGCTCACCGCTGTAGTTTCTCTTGGATTGGACGACCACTGACTTAATGTGTGTGTGTGTGTGTGTGTGTTTGCATGTCTGTGTGTCTGTGTACTCACCTAATTGTGGCTGCAGGGGTCGATACTCAGCTCCTGGCCCCGACGTGCGTGTGCGTGTGTAAATATTTTTGTTTATGGAGTACTGGGATTCGATTTACCTAGCTCTACCATCCAGCCATAACCAAGGTATTAGTTTTAATAACGCTATTTGCCGGTTTGCTCTATTCAGCTACAAAGCTAAATGAATAAAAACCCGGTGGAAATTTTTGTTCAGTGAATGCTAGTTATTGTTACCTCCACGAAGTGGCTAGTTTATTGTATACCCCATATCCATCCTGTGGACGGTAGCGAATGAACACATGGATACATAAAAAAACTAGAAACTAAACCCAAAAAGGGTTTAAAGGAGTACATCTGGATTTATATACACAATTTGTCTTATCTATTGCTGCAAATTTGGGATATTTGCTTAATATATCCAGTATCATATTTTTAGTAATGAGTTACTTTGACATATCAGAGAAGCTATTATATTTTCTACATTTTCCATTCTTATAGGTGTTCCACTGTATACCAGTAAGATCTTGGTCCGTAAAATCAAACACTCAAGTAGCCATCTCTCGGATCGAAATGTACCCATCTCTTTTCTGTTTTTTTTTTTTTTTAATCGGTAAAAGCCGTTTCTCCCTTTTCTGAAAATAAGATACCAGATATATTAAGCAAATGTCCTAAATTTACTTGCAACAGATAAGACAAGTGTATATATAAGTCCAGATGTACTCCTTGAGCTAATGTTCACAGGATGGCTAAAGGGTGTACAATATACTAGCCACTACCGTCCACAGGATGGCTAAAGGGTGTCCAATATACTAGCCGCATCGACAGCAAAATCTTAAAAAAAATATACTAACTTTTCATTTATGTTCGTCATAAAAAGTGGATAGATACTTAATGTAGAGAAGTCTTCATTGCTTCATTTCACCCAGGAGTGCAGCTGACGAAACTCACTGGTGAGCGAAACGTTCTAGTAAACACTTTCAATGCATCAAGTGTCTGTTAACTTGTCGAGGTTAAGCCTTTTTTCAGCAGGGTTCATAGCACTTTATCCAAACATTATGATATATGAGGAACCTTTACATTTTCTTTTCAGTTTTACAATGCATGTTTCCTCAGTCATTTTCACCACCATGGTTCAAGTCCACCATGGTTGAAGTCCACCATGGTTCAAGTCCATCATGGTTCAAGTCCACCATGGTTCAAGTCCATCATGGTTCAAGTCCACCATGGCAAATAGGTATACCTTTAACTCCATACCCGCCATATCATTGACGTATACAAAGACTAGAACCGGTTCCAGTCCTGATCCTTGCGGGACCCCACTCGCAACACTTGCCCATTCCCACACCTCCTTCCAGATAACCACTTATTGTTTTCCACCGTGGCTCAGGTCTACTATGCCAAGTACCGTAGCACCATTCGAGGCATCGATCACTACTATGATGGCCTCATGGTAATTGAGTAGAGTTAGGCTGCGTGTGTGTGCGTGCATGCGTGTGTGTGTGTGTGTGTGTGTGTGTGTGTGTGTGTGTGTGTGTGTGTGTGTGTGTGTGTATGTATGTGTGTGTGCGTCTCGCGTAATTGCTGACGAAGGATTGAGCCTGTATCACCCCTTGCGCTAAATGATGTACAGGGATTAAGCAATGTACGTATAGTAATAATCTCTGTAATCATGTTACCGACTTGGTCTCTTGTCATTTGGCGGTGGGTTGTATAGTACCTGCTCCTTTCCCTGTCTTGTGTAACTGGGCTCATAACACCCTTTCTGGGATCATAATTGAGGTCACAACACGCCCTCTGGGCTCAACTACTTTTCTTGTCAGTCCAAACATGGCTACTCTTTCCCAAATTCTACACACGAAGAGCTCAATTATGAATACCGAAAGTCCTCTTCGGCTTTAGCAAAGAGCCAATGTCTGGCAATTTTGGCTGCCATGTCTCCTCTCACTAAATACCATAATAGTGATGGAAATATACACCAGTGCTACCTCAGGAGCCATTAGTAACAACCATCTAGCCTTACCCTAACCATTTAGTTATACACGTAACTACGTATCTAGTTACCATACTCGTCTACACTAGCATGTAGCTGTAACCAGCCCATCTCCACCATCACTATGTATAACCAGAACCAGTGTCTACCTATAACCAGTATTTACCTGTACCAGTACCAGTGTCTACCTATAACCAGTGTTTACCTGTACCAGTATCTCCCTACAACCAGCACCAGTATCTCCCTACAACCAGTACCAGTATCTTCATATAACCAGTACCAGTATTTCCCTATAGCCAGTACCAGTATTTCCCTATAGCCAGTACCAGTATTTCCCTATAGCCAGCACCAGTATCTCCCTGTCGCCAGCACCAGTATCTTCCTATAGCCAGTACCAGTATATCTCTATAGCCAGTACCAGTATCTCCCTATAGCCAGCATCAGTATCTCCCTATAGCCAGCACCAGTATCTCCCTATAGCCAGCACCAGTAGCTCCCTATAGCCAGCACCAGTATCTCCCTATAGCCAGTACCAGTATCGACCTATAACCAGTACCATTATCTAGCTATAACAAGTACCAATATTTTCCTATAACCTGTATTAGTATCTCCGTATATCTATTAATATCGCTCTGTAACCACCACCAATATTGCCTATACCCATCAATATCGCCTTATACTCACCACCAATATTGCCTATAGCTATCAATATCGCCCTGTAACCACCATCAATATTGTCTATAGTCATCAATATCGCCCTGTAACCACCACCAATGTTCCCTATAGCTATCAATATGGCCCTGTAACCACTAGCAGTATTGCCATTTAGATACCAATATTGCCTAGTAATCGCCCACCATCGCCGTGCCCACAGAATCGTGCGCAACAAGGCGGCGGAGAAGGCGAAGCACGGTTTACCAGGCACGATGTCACCTGTGTCTCAGGCGACCTCCGTCATTGCCCATGCTCCACCGGCGCCGCACGAGACGGCCCTCCAGCGCCCCGGCTCCTATTCCATCAACGGCATCCTGGGCATCCAGGCCCACACAGATCCCAACGGCAACATCAACAAGAGGAAGAGGGAGGACTCCGGTGAGTACAACTCTGCATGGCACTGTGTTTATGTTGTGTGTTCAGCGTGTGTTGTCAAGAGTGTTTACTAGGCACCCTCACTTGTGATTTTACACTGAAGTTAGCGATAGGTATGTCATAGTCCTCTTCCCTACCCCCTCCCTAACCATCTCCCTCACCCCACTCCTATCTCTCAGAGCGTCATTGGTGATGTCGATGTGTAGAGACATAGGGATATGTAGTTAGGCTAGCAATGAGTGGGACTAAGTGTTGATGAATCTGAATCATAGGCAGGAAGATGGTCTCTTATACACACGAGTGAGTCGAGGTGCAGCAGCGTCTCATCTTCTCCTGTCTTCCTATATCATCTCTTGTATTGAATTAAAAAAGCCATTGGTTGGCGAATCGTTTTCAAATAATGCGAAGACAGTTGAAGATGAGGTATACAGGTCCCCAGCATCACAGAACTATACACACAAGACAGTGGGAGGGAAATGTATGTGATTGTATTCCCGTTGGACAACTTTACTGAAGACTTCTAGGCCCTTGCACCTTGATCACTTCTGGAACTTGCATTCGAAGTGATCAAGGTCCATTGATTGAAGCCTCTTCAATAAAGATATCCCAATATACAAATAACCCGCACATAGGCGACTTGGACCATCTACAAAGCCACACTAACACAAAAGTGTGAGGAAGCCAGTATATATAGACGGGTTATTTGTGTATTGTTCCAGTCACGGTATTGTGAATTTCTGTTCTTTAAAGCGTCCCAAGTAAATGTATTCGTTTTCATTTCTTTTCCCCGTCATACAGCAATAGATTTCTGGATCATCGCCTCCGCTTCTCCGGTCTCAGACTAGGTCAACGATCACATACCACACACACCCCTCTTCTTAGTTGATTACTTGCAGGTCTCATTATTAATATTTTCGTTATATTCGCGGGGAAGCGCTGAAATTACAGGGTTCGTCGAATCACTGGGGGTGATCAGGTTTGATTCACGTCTACTGATCATTAGCTTTCCGGGCCCCAAATTCTAGTCATTCCTGTCTCCCGAACCTCGAATTCTTGCCATCCTTGATTCTGGACCCCCAGTTCTTGCCATCCTTGATCCTGGACCCCTAGTTCTTGCCATCCTTGATTCTGGGCCCGCAAGTTGTGCCATTTAAGCTTTTCGGGCCCCCAGTATTTGCTATTTATGCCTTCCGGGCCCCAAACATTTCTGTCTTCACAGGATCTTTAACTCGAGCATGAGCGCTTACACAGAACAAAGACAGACACAGACAGACAGATAGACACACACATACACACACACACACACACACACACACTCGACCCCTGCAACCACAAATAGGTGAGTACAAATAGGTGAGTACACACACAGGACTAGTCCCGGAGCTAAGGGTATGTTCTACGAGGAGAGGTTAAGGGAAATCGACCTGACGACACTGGAGGACAGGAGAAATAGGGGGGACATGATATCGACATATAAAATACTGAGAGGAATTGACAAGGTGGACAGAGACAGAATGTTCCAGAGATGGGATAAAGCAACAAGGGGACACAGTTGGAAGTTGAAGACTCAGATGAATCACAGGGATGTTAGGAAGTATTTCTTCAGTCACAGAGTTGTCAGGAAGTGGAATAGTTTGGGAAGCGATGTAGTGGAGGCAGAATCCATTCATAGCTTTAAGAAGAGGTATGATAAAGCTCATGGCGCAGGGAAGAGTGACCCCAGTAGCGGCCAGTGAAGAGGCGGGGCCAGGAGCTATGAATCGACCCCTGCAACCACAACTAGGTGAGTACAACTAGGTGAGAGTACACACACACAGACACACACACACCATTATCTTAGGTATATGCTAGACGCGCTACTGTAAGCATGATTTCCAATCTGAAGAAGGAATCATTGAAAACTCTATACACAAACATTAGGACGGCCCTCGAATATACAGCACCGGCGTGGAACCCACTTGCAATGTAAAATATACACACACATTCACGCTTTCTCTCTCCTCTCTCTCTCTCTCTCTCTCTCTCTCTCTCTCTCTCTTTCACACCTGCTCATACAGGAGGATGCATCAGGAATCACTACAGACACGTCTATGATCAATACCCTGGCTGGAGGTGGCCTGGCTCTCTCACTTACCTAACCATGTCATCTACATCTCACCCGTCTCCTTTCCTTACCTTCCCTTACTTCTGTCATTCCCCTTACTCCTTACCCCTTATTCTCCCTTTCTGACCTCCTCCTCTGCCCGTTTAATGTCTGTCTCTGTGTCGTCTGCCCTAAAGAACGGCGTAGTCCTAAGTGAGAAAATTGGGTGTGCTGATGCCTTGGTTACAGTAGGATTGGCACTACTGTGCCAAATCTACACAGTAGTGCCACTCTCCACTTCCTTTTCTCAACGATTTTAGCGCTTCTCCATGTACCATAATACTCTTCAATTTTATCATTTTGCTCCTGCTATTATTACTTCTACCTCGGCTGTTACAGCGATTGAATTAAAGGATGCGCTCGATAAGTGTTTTATATTTTTTGTGTATTTTTGAGTGTTTTACAGTTGATTATCTTGAGACAGTTTACTGTCTCTTATAAATCAGGTGCTGTAGGCCAGGTGCTGTAGGCCAGGTACTGTAGACCAGGTGCTGTAGACCACGTGGTATAAAGTATAGGTGACGACAAGCCATTTTTTTTCTTATTTAGATAACAGTTACATTGTGGGAAGGAAAGTTATCTGTGTGTGTCTCTCTGGTTCCACCACATAGCTTGTGAAACCTTCCAGTCTATGCAGTAAGGTGATGGTCATATTTCCATGTATTTCCAGACCCTCATCAGACTCGTCAGTTAGTTACTCGTTACATATAGTAATTGCTAGGGGAATCAGTCACCAGAGGTATCGTCGTGGCCGGACAGATGACCGACGGACAATTAGCCGAACGGATAATTAGGCTAGGTTAGGTTTGTTATTTTATGGCCTTTTTAACTTCGTTTATTTTTATTTCATCTTTCTAATGTTTGGGAAACATGCTGTGATGAATGCCAGTTCGGCCATATGTCCGTTTGGTGAAATGTCCGTCGGCGAAATGTCCGGGAGCCGGTATCGTTAAATCTTTCTCATTTCTCCTGCCATTCAATTTTCCTCTTATATTTTCCTTAACGTGTAAACAAACGATAATATGTATATAAACACTAGTGCCCAGTAAATGCAACCGTGACGGCATAAAACTGACGGATGCATTAAAGAGTTGGTCGAACGAGTGAGGAATCTATCACTGAGTCGTGGTGGCGTTCAAGTGGAGGGTGGTGGAGGCTTCCAACTGTAGGCTTCCAGGTGGTAGGGTGGTGGAGGCTTCAAACTGTAGGCTTCCAGGTGGTAGGGTGGTGGAGGTTTCCAACTGTAGGCTTCCAGGTGGTAGGGTGGTGGAGGCTTCCAACTGTAGGCTTCCAGGTGGTAGGGTGGTGGAGGCTTCCAACTCTAGGCTTCCAGGTGGTAAGGTGGTGGAGGCTTCCAGGTGGTAGGGTGGTGGAGGGTTCCAACTTCAGGCTTCCAGGTGGAGAGTGGTGGAGACTTCCAGTTGTAGTTTTCCAGGTGGAGGGTGGTGGCGGCTTCCAGTTGTAGGTCTCCAGGTGGAAAGACTACTACCAGGTAGACGACACTGTCCTCATTACTAAGCATCAGTAAGGGCCCCACCAACCCAGGAGACGGGAACCGCGCGTGTAATGGGGCAAGGCTTGAGTGACCCCCAGTAAATACACCAACGCACGTAGAAAATGGGAAGAGGTGGAGACCTAGAAAATGATCATACTGTATTTCTTCACACCAGTGATTTGCACCTAAATGGCTGAATTACCGTGTAAATGGCTGACCTACAGTGTAAATAGCTGATCTACAGTGTAAATGGATTATCTTCAGTATAAAAGCAGATGAAGCAGATGTGCCTTAGTGTTACCATTATAAATATCACTCGGGTTCAGTGCCACTATACAATGTCGCATGGTGAATCTCGGTAGCACGGTCGACTCGCAACTGAAAGACCTGGGTTCAATCCTGGGCGGGAGCGAGACGTCTGGGCAAGTCTCCAAACACAACTTCCGCCCCTAGTCACCTAGCGGCAAACACGTACCTGGGTGTTAGTCGCGTGTTGTGGGTCGCCTCCTGGGAGAAGTGGATCAAGGAACCCCAATGGAAATAAGCCACACTGACCTTCTTGGGTTATCCTGGGTTACTAATCCTCCAGGGTGAAGAGTCTGAAGGCTGCCTTGTTTTCGTTTTCAAGAAATCTTTTTGCCTGAACAGGAAATGTAAAATACCTGAAAAAAATACGTGATCAAAATGTACTTAATTGTGAAGTAAGTTACTCTTAGTTTGGGTACACAATTTACAAATAATTTCTTTTCCATAATATTATTTAGACCACACAAATGTGTGCTCACACACGAAAAAGTGCATTACGTAGATCTTACGCCGGATAACCCAATAAAGTCAAACAATGTTGAATTATTTCCATCAGGGGGTCCCCTGGATATCTCGTTATTGTGGAAGATAAAGGAGAAATGAATATTTTGCGCCGACAAAAGATATTGTAAAGTGTTGAGTGCGAACGCTGGTGTTTACAAAGGGCAAGTAGCCACGGAACTCGGCTTCACACTCACACAACAAAAAGTCGACCGCTTTTCTGGTCTCACCATTGGAGTGAGCGCGTGACCACCTACTTATCAGAGGGGAAAATCTTATTGGTGTGGACGGTGGCCGAGGGTTGTGAATGTGTGAGGCAAGAGAGAGAGAGAGAGAGAGAGAGAGAGATAAAGAGAGGAAGGAAAAGGGTGTGAGGAGAAACAAGAAGATCCGGGAACACTCGACAAATAGCCCTTTGTTGCAACACACATTGCTTAACATTAGGGTTCGCTTCAGATTTTGGTTAAAGTGATTGACGAATCTCTCTCTCTCTCTCTCTCTCTCTCTCTCTCTCTCTCTCTCTCTCTCTCTCTCTCTCTCTCTCCCTCTTTCTCTCCTTCCCTCTGTCACTCCGTCTCTCCTTCCCTCCGTCCCTCCTTCCCTCCTTCCTTCCGTCCCTCCTTCCTTCAGTCGCTCCTTCCCTCTGTCGTTCCTTCCCTCTGTCCCTCCTTCCCTCTGTCCCTCCTTCCCTCCGTCGTTCCTTCCCTCCGTCGCTCCTTCCTTCTCTCCCTCCTTCCCTCTCTTTTTTCTTCCATCTCGCCACAAGATTGATAGAGTGGGTAATCGGTATCCTGGTATTGATCTGCTCTCGCAACCTTCATTAAAGCAGACTTCCTCATTGATAAAAGTGCATTCAGCATCACCCTCTAGAAAGTCAGGCACAGAAAACAAACATTGCTTCAGATGCAGAACTTCGGAGATTATGTAAATCTATAAAAGCTTAGGAATCAGCTGCTATAGAGAAAGTGCACTGGCGATGGAATGGGGGGGAAGGGAGAGGAGGGGGGAAAAATGGCACCCATCATTAACTTCCTTCCAAGAGCTTTCACACAGGATTGAATCCCCCACTCTGGATTAATACTCGACTAAGTGCGACTTGATTTACACCTACCGGAGCTGTTATATCCACCGGCGGAGTTGCCAAGCCTCCGTACCTGCTGCCTCGATCAATGCAAAACTTCCCACTTGTGCACGGAGAGAGAGAGACATTTCGGAGTAATCAACTCGGCTGCCTCAAGGACACTCCCGAGAACGTATTTGTCACCGACGAATCTCAATATGACTCGCCCGGAAAAAAAAAAAAAAAAGAGATGATTAATAAAAAAAAAAAGCTTTTTGAATAATGTGGAAGGTGGTTAGGTTGGCATCCGTGATGGGTCCTCCACCAAGACGCTAAACCACGACCTATCGTGCGCAGTTTTACCACCCCCCTGATTGCAATTAATTTCGCCCTGGGAAATCGCTTATGCCTCATTTGTACGAGTTAAAAAGGATGCCGGCCATTAAAACCCATTTATTCAATTAGATTTTTTTTAAGGAAAATTAAGAGCGGTTCTGTGATGGTGGTGGCACATCCCCAGCCGCAAGATTGAGCGATTTTCCCCAAACCAACGAGCAACAAGGTCGGTGTTGTGGTGCAGCCAAGCGTAATGCTGCAGTGTTGAGCAACACCTCCACCTGTGTTGCCCCCTGCAACACAACCACCATCACCGTATTAAAAGCTGAGGTGACTATATAAAACAGAGAGGCAGTAATCATTACATACACAAAGGGAAGGGGAGGAAACAGGGGAGAAAAATACATTAGAAAGCATTCTTTGCTAGCTTACACTACCGGAGATTGACATGAAAATATGTTCGTCCATTAACTTATGATCCCAAGCCTCTCTTAAAACTAGAAGGAGACTCTCCGAGGTGCTAAACATTCCATCAGATTAATGAGTTGGTGTGCGTGCGTGTATGGATGAGTCCATAAATAACAAAAAAGGCACAATACCGTGACTGGAACAATACACACACAACCCGCACATATAAAAGAGAGGACTTTGTAAATGGTCCAAGTCGGGCCGAAACGTCGTCGTAAGCTCCTCTCTTTTATATGTGCGGGTTGTGTGTGTATGGATGAGTCCCTGGTGTTTACCTCTTGTCTAGAACACCTACCAGAATTATCGTACCTCAGGGGGTACAGCAGTAAATTAGTCTGAGTCTGGATGGGATACTGTGCTAATCGAAATTTAAGCATCGCAGGCTCAGAGGCTGTTGTTGTGTATCAACAAGTTTCCCCTCCCTCTCTCTCCCTCCCTCTCTCTCCCTCCCTCTCTCTCCCTCCCTCGTGATTAGATCTGATCACCACAGATGCCTTTAATTTAGTATGTTGCCAGTTTAATTTTACCAAAGAATCGCACTCTAATTTCCTCGCCTGCTTTTTTTATATATATATTCTTTTATTTCTGTTCTTTTCATTTTTTTCCGTTTTTTTGTTGGGCAAAAGGGTAATGTGATTAGAGTCGACGGGATCCAACACAGTTGGTGTCCTGTTCTCCACATTATACTCACAAACTCTCAAAGTCTCGTCTTGTGAAGCTGACTCCTGGGAGAAGCTTATTCGGTTTGGACGACTTTATGAAGCTTGTGTGTGTCTGTGTGCGCGCGCGAGCGCACTCTCGTCTCCAAATGGAAGTTCACACACACACACACACACACACACACACACACACACACAAACTGTTAAGGTACCGTCCCTGAACTATCTAGGCTCTGTAACCCTGGTACTACGCAGCCCCATGTAGTTAGTATTCCTGGGACTACGTAGACCTAGACAATTAGTATCCCTGGCACCACGTAGGCTCACCTGTCTGTATGAAGAATCCATCAAACATAACACATACGAACACAAAGGAATTACGGAGGCTTGAAGGTCGAAAGTCATACTAATGCCTTCGTTCCCTGACCCTTAAAACCCTCGCTGGTATACTACCGTCCTTTGCCCTCGCTTTATATGCAAATTAGGCGATGGTTCGGTAATTAAATTCAACCTTAACGAGTGATCAGCAGCACTTGCCTATTTTACTTGTAGATAAATGGAAATGGTGACTCCCGTAAATATGTCGAGGGCTGTTAAGTGTGATGGTGCTGCATAGTGTGTTAGTGATGGTGCTGCATAGTGTGTTAGTGATGGTGCTGCATAGTGTGTAGGATGTGCTGATTGTTATGATGGTGCTGCATAGTGTTAGTATGTCAGTGTTAGGTGGCTGCATAGTGTGTTAGTGATGGTGCTGCATAGTGTGTAGTGATGGTGCTGCATAGTGTGTAGTGATGGTGCTGCATAGTGTGTTAGTGATGGTGCTGCATGTGTTAGTGATGGTGCTGCATAGTGTTAGTGATGGTGCTGCATAGTGTGTTAGTGATGGTGCTGCATAGTGTGATAGTGATGGTGCTACATAGTGTGTTAGTGATGGTGCTGCATAGTGTGTTAGTGATGGTGCTGCATAGTGTGTTAGTGATGGTGCTGCATAGTGTTAGTGATGGTGCTGCATAGTGTGTTAGTGATGGTGCTGCATAGTGTGTTAGTGATGGTGCTGCATAGTGTGTTAGTGATGGTGCTGCATAGTGTGTTAGTGATGGTGTTGCATAGTGTGTTAGTGATGGTGCTGCATAGTGTGATAGTGATGGTGCTGCATAGTGTGTTAGTGATGGTGCTGCATAGTGTGTTAGTGATGGTGCTGCATAGTGTGTTAGTGATGGTGCTGCATAGTGTTAGTGATGGTGCTGCATAGTGTGTTAGTGATGGTGCTGCATAGTGTGTTAGTGATGGTGCTGCATAGTGTATTAGTGATGGTGCTGCATAGTGTGTTAATGATGGTGCTGCATAGTGTTAGTGATGGTGCTGCATAGTGTGTTAGTGATGGTGCTGCATAGTGTGTTAGTGATGGTGCTGCATAGTGTGATAGTGATGGTACTGCATAGTGTGTTAGTGATGGTGCTGCATAGTGTGTTAGTGATGGTGCTGCATAGTGTGTTAGTGATGGTGCTGCATAGTGTTAGTGATGGTGCTACATAGTGTGTTAGTGATGGTGCTACATAGTGTGTTAGTGATGGTGCTACATAGTGTGTTAGTGATGGTGCTACATAGTGTGTTAGTGATGGTGCTGCATAGTGTGTCATTCTGGTTGTATGATGTCCTTGAGAAATTCTCATTGACTGACTGGCTGGTTGACTGACTGGCTGGTTGACTGACTGGCTGGTTGACTGACTGGCTGGTTGACTGACTGACTGGCTCTTTGACTGACTGGCTGGTTGACTGGCTGATTGATTGGCTGGCTTTCTAGGACCATCACTACCACCATCACTAATATTATCACCACCACCACCAAAATCACCACCACCCCCAAAATCACCATCACCACCATAATCATCACCACCATCATCATCATCACCATCACCATCATCGTCATCACCACCACCACCACATCCACCACCACTACTTGAGGGAGAGGCGGGTGGCTGGTAGCGGCACACTGAGATATGGCGGCCATTTGAGAGAGAGAGTGCATCTTGGTGAATAGGGTAGCTGGTCCACCGTGTGTGTGGTGGGTAGCTGGTCCACCGTGTGTGTGGTGGGTAGCTGGTCCACCGTGTGTGTGGTGGTAGCTGGTCCACCGTGTGTGTGTGGTGGTAGCTTGTCCTCCAGTGTGTGTGATGGGTACCTGGTCCACCAGTGTTTGTGTGTGGGGCGGTAGCTGGTCCACCGTGTGTGTGGTGGGTAGCTGGTCCACCAGTGTGTGTAGTGGGTAGCTGGTCCACCAGTGTGTGTGGTGGGTAGCTGGTCCACCAGTGTGTGTGGTGGGTAGCTGGTCCACCAGTGTGTGTGGTGGTAGCTTGTCCTCCAGTGTGTGTGGTGGGTAGCTGGTCCACCAGTGTGTGTGTGTGTGGGCTGGTCCACCACTGTGTGTGGTGGGTAGCTGGTCCACCAGTGTGTGTGTGTGGGGCTGGTCCACCACTGTGTGTGGTGGGTAGCTGGTCCTTGACAATATTCTCTAACGTACCTCATTGGTGCACACGCACACACACACACACACAGAGACACACACACACACACACACACACAAACAAATATTGTCTCAGGTGTAAACATTAAGTGTTCAAATGTTTGGCTTTGTCAGTGAAGGCGTTGGCTGCATCAGTAAAGAAAAGCCGGACGCTGTTGATTACTGTCGCTGTTGTTGCACGAACGTATTTATTCCGCAAGTACAGTGAAAATAAATCTAGATGTACTCACTGCACGTTAAACTGCGCTTCTTTGAATTCAGTGACTCGCTCGTTATTACAGCAACGATACAGCATATCGTCTCCTGGCTAGTGGCTCCGCCCTGTGGAACTAGATGTAATCTATTCTGCATTTATTTACTTGATGGGGCTCGTTCTGATCCTCGTGATGGGTGAAGAGATGCAGCCTGGAAGAGGGAAGGTCGTAGAGGAGTACCGTAGAGGGGTTGTCGTAGAGAGGAAGTCCATTGAGAAGATATCGTGGAGGGGAGATCTTAGAAAGGTAGAAGAAAGGAGATAGCAGAGAGCAGAATATTTAGAAAATAGGGAGAAGGCATAGAGTTGATAATGTACTAAGGAATATTGCGGAGGACAGAACGTAGGGATGAGGTAGTAGAGAAAAGATCGTAAAGATAATAAATGATACAGACGTCTTACTTGAGAAGGTAGCTGAAATAGGATGCTAGAGGGGAGGTAGATGGTAGAGGAGACGTAGAGGGGAGATAGCAGAAGAGCGTAAAAGACAAGTAAGTGTAGTGAAGGGGAGTTATCGTTAAGATATGATGATGATAGTGAGGTGGTAATGTTAAAACACGACTGTAAACAACCCACGGAACGGGTCGGGTTTGAAACCATGGCAAGTGAGTTTTAGGACTCACTTGTCATAGGTTCAACCCCCACCCGCTCTGTGGTTTGTTACTGAGAGGTTAAGTCCTCAGAGATACATCTAACAGAATGATACCAGCTGAACACTTCCGTTGAAACACACACACACACACACACACACACACACACACACGTCGAGTGAATCATACATATCGAGTGAAACATAGCATAAAAAAAAACATACCACGGGCGGGGATTGAGCCCGCGATCAGAGAGTCATAACACACGGAGACTCAGTATCAAGGAAATATCAAAGAGCAGCCTGGTCATAACTAGATGGGGAAAAAGTCTAACACTGTGCTGTGGGAGAATAACAAAAGCTAGTCAGTGTTAATAAGGAGAGAGGCTGTTAAGAATAAATGTCCAGCACACACTAGCTATGTGTGTGTGTGTGTGTGTCTGTCTGTCTGTTTGTCTGTCTGTTCGTCTGTTTGTAAAAGATGTTTTTTTAAAACGTCTTTTTCAGTAGGCCTAAGTATCTTGTACACCGTGATCATGTGTACCTTGAACCGTCTAGTTCCTCTTGTCTTTCCTCACAGCCTGTGTACACGAGGCGAGGAGTCAGTCTGACGGAAGATCTCTAAAACCTCTTATATCTTTTTTGCATGGCTTGACTAGGTTCGGGCTTCATGACGGTGCTGTACGTTTAAGAATTGATCTGACGTAAGTGTATGTACAGCATCTTGAAGGTCTGTGTAGGTCGCGCATGATCCATTGATGTTTGTTTATGCGCGTCTCGGGAGAGAGGTTAGGTGTGATGCTTACCTCCCATCCTTCGAGTCACTGCCCTCTCGGGCGATTCTGTGGTTGCTGCTTTCCCTTCACCTACCACCTGCCCTTCTCTACCATCTGCCCTTCCTCACCACCTGTCCTTCCCTACCACCTGCCCTTCCCCACCACCTGCCCTTCCCCACCACCTGCCCTTCCCATCACCTGCTTTTCTTACCACCTACCCTTCCTACCACCTGCTCTTCTCCACCACCTGCCCTTCCCTACCACCTGCCCTTCCCCACCACCTGCCCTTCACCACTACCTATCCTTCGCTCACAACGTCCCACCACCACCTCCCTAGCCTGACCTCTTCCCCATCAATATACCACTTCTCCCTGGCTAGACTGACCCTTTTTCCCCCTGTCATCCCCCTCCCCTCCCCGCCCACGCACCATCCATCATGGTGGCCGTATGCAGCTCTCTGGTAACAAGCAATTAATTATTTCTTGATGGTGGCTCTGGTCACTACACCAATAAGGATCCCCAAGATAATGGTTGTTAGGAACACAGGGGGCGCTTGGTGAAGGGGACCAGGGGGGTATAGAAAAGGGGAGGATATGGGGGGTGAGCGGGGGAATGAAAAGGGAAGAGAGGGAGAGGAAAAAATAAAAGGAAGGGTGGGGGAGTGAGGGATGTGACGGAAAAGGATGGAGGGGAGGAAATGTTGGAGAGAGAGAGAGAGAGAGAGAGAGAGAGAGAGAGAGAGAGAGAGAGAGAGAGAGAGAGAGAGAGAGAGAGAGAGAGGCGCCCACGTAACAATCTTTCAAGACGATGGTCAGGGTAGCGTCGAGTGGAGGCCAGTAAGGTCGTCATCGTTAATGCATTTCTTCCGCAATAGTTGATACGTTAGCCAAAGAAAGTACCCTGAAGAAGAAAGAAGAATATAACTCTGGTATATCTACGTCCATCATTAGGAATAATATCAGGAGAGCAATAAATAAGGTGAATGTCATAGGAATGCAGTTTGAAGCCCGAGTATATCTTGTCACTCACTATGATAACACGAACGTATAGATAAGCACATTTAGGGAGCAACTTGCATTCTAAACACACTGACGTTGCATTAGCCAAGCTTGATCTTGCATACAAATACCTCTGGCAGTTTGGCAGGCACACAGATGATTAAACTAACCGCAAAATATGTGGTCAACCTTAGGGTCACTTTCTTGAATACTTCGTACGTCATTGTTTACAGATTGAGGAATACGAAGATAGACCGTATAATAACCTATGTGATATGTCAGGGTATCTTATTACTGAAAATAAGATATCGAATATACTAAGCAAATTTCCTAAATCACCATGCAACACATAAGACAATTGTAGGTATAAATCCAGATGTGCTTCTGTTTACCCTTTTGGGACTTACTTCTTAGGCCTTTTGTGTATGTATGTACATATATTCTTGCGCTACTGTCTACAGGATGGATATGGGTGCACAATAAACTAGCCACTACCGTCCACGGGATGGATTTGGGTGCACTGACCTGACCTGACTAGGTGGGTCATTGGTTTAAGCCGGGAGGTTACTTGGACTTGCCTCGCATGGGCCAGTAGACCTGCTGCAGTGTTCTTTCTTTCTTATGTTCTTTTAAACTTGCCTCTGCCGTCCACGGGATGAATTTGGGTGCACAATAAACTAGACACCTCGGCGGCAAAATAAAAAAAAAATCCAACTAGTTAGTGATATAGCTCATATAATAATAATAATAATAATAATAATAATAATAATAATAATAATAACACTAATATCAATTAACAGTAATAATAAAACAACAGCAGAAACAACAACAAAAAGGAACAACATGTGAACTAGCAGTATGTGTCACATAGTTACACATGAAGAACATGAACACACAACACCGTGACTGGAATAATACACAAATAACCCACACACACAGGAGAGACTTATGACGTCTTGTAGGACGACTTAATTAAGTGACTATGTAAATGGTCCAAGTCGGACCGAAACGTCGTCATAAGGTCCTCTCTTTCCTATGTACGGTGTTATTTGTGTGTTGTTACACGTGGAGCCAAGTGGTAGTCCCCCCAATGTTCTACGCAGTAACGAGACTGAAAAATGTTGACACGGTGTCGTATAAGAAGCTAATAATTAATGTTGACACCGTGTTGTACAGGAATTAAGTCCTGCACAGAGACTCATTAGTAAATATAAGCAGGATTACGAGAATCCTAGGAAAGGATTCCTGGGACGGGAAGACACCATAGTAGTAAGGTCATGTTTACCTTCATGTCGAGATTCTATAGGATGAGGTAGGGGAGGTGAGGAGTCATGGAGGTAGAATCTACTGAGTCATGGAGGTAGAATCTACTGAGTCAGGGAGGTAGAATCTACTGAGTCAGGGAGGTAGAATCTACTGAGTCAGGGAGGTAGAATCTACTGTGTTGTGGCGGTGAGAGGTGTGTGTGGTTACTATTTGTCAAAGACACTTGTCGATAGAAACTTGGTCTGTTTATCGCGCGCACGCGCGTGTGTGTGTTAGAATTTACCTATTTGTGGATGCAGGGGTTGATTCACAGCTCCTGGTTCCGCCTTCTCGCTGGTCGCTACTAGGTCCACTCTCTCTGTGTGCGTGTGTATGTGTGTGTTGGTCTTCAAACTGACACTATAGTAGTAGACCCTTATGGGTTTAGCGTTTGCTTATGATTATCATAATAATGACACTATAGTAATAGTCTTTTTTTATACACACAGACCTACACACGTACACGTCTTGTGCCAGCAAGAAGCACACGTCTTCTCTTACATTATCTTCTTCCTTGTTTCCTGAAGTTTACATGCCTACGCTCTGGAGGATCGTGCTTAATTCCTTGCCCAGACGTCTCTTCTAGTCTAGTTTTATCACCTCTTTCACCTTTCATACCTTCAAGGTGCGTGCTTTGATTCCAGTGAGGGCTCTTGATCCTCCCCTTAGCTAAAATTACCTCCCATTCCTCAGGCGCCGAATAACCCCTACGGGCTTAAACTCTCTAACATGAATATAACAATAATCTGCCCTTTCACACCGTCTTCACCATTCCTCCTGCACCCTCTCCTGCAAGGGTCGTTCATCTCCTCCCTCCGGAGCAGCAGCGTCGCCTGCGGAAGCACGGCAGGTCGCACACACACTAAGCTCTCCCGGTGCTCCTGTCGAAGCCATTGTGTCTCCACGATCACTTCACAGTGGCCAGGATACCTTCGTCGCCCCGGGCTGGAGGTGTCAGCACTAGTCTACTGCTGTAACTGTGGCAGATGACGCCGCGGATATAGATAGCGCCGAGATCACGCTGTGTGCTAACACTTTCTATAAGATTGTAGGAGTTGTGGCGTTTTCTGTAAGATTCTATGGTTTAGTGTTATGGTTGATAATGTTTTCTGTATGATTATAAGGTTGTTAGTGTTGTCTGTAAGAATGAGTGCTTGAGACATAGAGGATAAATGAGTAGAGCAGGGAGGGTCAGTGTCTGAGGCAGGGAGAATGAATGAGTGGAGCAGGGAGGGTTAGTGTCTGAGGCAGGGTGAATGAATGAGTGAAGCAGGGATGGTCAATGCCTGAGGCAGGGAGAATAACTGGAGCAAGAAGGATAGAATTTTTAGGGAGTAGAAGATGGATACATGGGAGTTGTGCAGCTACTTTGTTCTGTATGACAGTTACATAGTGGAAACAAGGGAGGGCGAGAGACTGGAGCAAGAATGCTGACTGACAGAAGCAGGGAGGATGAGGGACTGAGGCAGAAAGGGAGAGTGACAGAGGCAGGCATTGAGGCAGAGTGAATGACTTAAGGAAGGAGGATAAGTGAGTGAGGGAGGGAGAGTGACTGAGGGAGGGAGAGATGAAGACATCAGCATCGTCAGCATCTCATTCTGACCGCTGCACCCTCCCTAGTACCTTCCGGAGAGCTTCCAATAGCCACTCTTAGTCGCTCTTATTCTCTCACCCTCTGCCTCTCACCTCCTTCCTGTGTTTGCGCGTGTGTCTTTGTATGTGTACGTGTGTGCTTGTGCACGTACGTGTGTGCTTGTGCATGTACGTGTATGCACTCGTATGTAATTTTGTGTACATAAGCACAGAATAATTATAACATATCTTATTTTTAATACACACATTTATTCAGTGTGTCCTCGTCAATTGATGCTTGAAGAATATGATAGAAAATAGTCCTTTTTTTTATTTATTCACATTTTTTTTTCCGAATACATATAAAAGGAGCATCCAACAAGTCATTATATTAAAAAAAAAAGATGTCCCATGCCCATGTTTCCTTTTACGTAAATTACCAGGCTATGAAAAAATACGCCTATATATTCCCTCCTGTGTACAACATATATGGATCCTCTGGTAATTGTTTTCTCTGTTTTGGAGTGTTCTAGAGATGAGCCTGAATTTATCAGAAAAAAAATCAAATTTTGATGTAAAAGGAAGCAATGTTAGCTTCTTCGGCATTTTTATATCTTTTTTATGAGATTTATCAGCGGAGATGAAGGAAAGGCGAGGCCGTAAAGACAGATTAGATCAGCGTGGCCCAGCCAGCCTCCAGTCTGGCAGCTAGTGCCAAGACGGAGGCACCTTCCTGCTCACGGAAACAAACTCTCTGCCAAAAAAAAGAGAGAGTTATATATTTCGGTCAGAGAAGACATGACTAGTTTAGTGTAAATGTTTCCAGCCATTTTTACATACACATGTCTAAATGCACACACACACACACACACACACACACGCACACACACACACACACACTTCTCTTTAACTACCACTAACAGTGATCAAACGAATCAGTCTCTTAAAATATATACCTCTAACACCAATAATATCTGGTCTGTCACATTGTTGTTCTTGCCCATTCATTGTATGCTTTTCTTCTTTGTTCTAGAAATATGTATTACCCATTATCAAACATCTTTATATGCGAAATTCAATTAAAGATTCACCATTATCGTTGATCCTTGGCATGGCAGACTCCTGCCATGCCAAGGATCAACATTCAGTGAATGCATACGGATACCGAGTGTAAACAGTAAGTTCCAAGACTTACTTTCACTCGTACAAGTTCATGAGAGAAGGAAGCATCAGCATAACTGACGAGATAGTCAAAGCTTTTACATAATAAAAAGACTCTAAGGTAGAGTGGAGACCTTTATGGAGACAACGTTTCGCTAAGAGACCAATTTTTTCAAACGTCAATCAAACGTCATCCCAGTGAAGGTTTCCATTCTGCCATAGTATCTTATGATCAACCTCTCTAATTTACAACTTCTTCCCCATTTACATATTTCATTGACGATATAAAAATGCTAACTAAAATTAAGCTAGCCTTGCATACATTCAGTAGGATTAAAATATATTTGGTTACGTAAATTTGAGTTAGGTTAAAGTTCTTAAGGTTGTTTGGGTGCTCCTGTTAATTTACATACCATGTTTATAAAGTGTATATATTATTGTATAAGTGCATACTTTAAGAGCAAATATATATATGAAGCTTGGGCTTGCTTGGCACAGAAAAATTCGAAGTGGGGTGTGGAGGGTTTCCAGGCCAACATGTCAACACACGTACCATAGAGAAGTTAAAAGAAGCCACAGTCAGAACTAGATGGGATGTAGAGGCTTATTCACGACCTCAACACACAGTAACTTTTGCGATTTGCACAGTCCAGTAAATCGTAGTGAATCTTACTCATGACTCAACACTGACGAGCAACTAAGAATTGAAATTTAGAGCCTTTGACGTTTCCCAGTTCTCAGACTCGTAATTGCCTCAAAACTATTTTTTAACCCTGAGTAGGAGCGACTGGGGTAGACTGGAAAGTACAAATCGTGTAACGGTGCCAAGAGGGTATCAGGTAAAAAAAAACAAGTGGATTAAGAATCGAGTGAATCCTCTACAGCCTCACTGTAACCTAGTTTCGTGTTCTGGTTCAGAATCTCTTAATGTAGCAGGGTTGTTGCAGTACCTGTGTTGCACCTCTCCACACATGACTTGGAACCTCATTAGCACTTGTCAGCCTACTTGGGCACACATAACAGCTAACATAAACATGCTGTGACGAATGCAGTTAAAAAAAAAATGTCTTAAAATTTAGCGTTAAGCACCACCAGTAAATATTGTAGGCGATAACATTAGTAAACAAAAGGAATCTTGATGTATGTGTTTAATCTTGATGCTGCGACCCCCTGGTCATTCCTTCACCCAATCAAACTCATATTATCTGGCGAAGAATCTCTGTTCCTGTGGTGTTACGGCCGGATTGCTATATTTTAGTGGAGGATTGTTTCCAGGCCACTCTGACCAGAGGCGTTAGTATAAGCATTCACTCTCTGCTATCTTGTCGGAGTTCATATGTTCGAACTAATAGCATTGAACATAAATTTGAAACGTAGTTGAATGGATTACGGCAAGAGCATGGCAAGCTGCAAAGGCCTTTTATATATCTGGGAGATGCTGAGACTGCGATGAAGGACAAAAGCACAGATAAGATTTTTTTTAATATATCATCCTTAGGCACGCGGCATTGTGCGGATATCTTAAAAAAAACAGTTACATATATCCTCCCTGAAGTCTCTACTACCACTCCATCCAAAAGCACCCTCATGGGAGCACCGCTGGGGAACCAGGCCATCGACGCAGTCCTCAAGAACAAACTGAATGACCTGAAGAGAATGGAGGAGAGAATAAGAGATCTCGATGCCCATGATGCCCTGTATCTCCTCACAATGTGTCTTACTCTGTCAAGACTCACTTCCTGAGGTGCGCACCCTCTTTTGACAACCCAACACTCAACGAATATGACTCACTCCTGAGATCAATCTTTAAGAAGGCACTGAATCTGTCACTGGAAGATCGGCAATGGGAGCAGGCAACCCTCCCAGTGCGACTGGGAGGTATAGGGGTGCGCAAAGCAACGCAGGTAGCTTTACCTGCATTTCTGTCTTCGTGTTTGGCTTCCAGTGAATTAGTCAAGGAGACTGTCCCAGAACGCTTGAAAGGTGCAGTAGGAGCTTAAGACCCCAGTTTTATTGAAGCAGCCGTGTGGTGGGACGCCCGTGCCGACTCCTCCAGTAGACCAGCTTCTCCCATAGAGCACAAACAATCCCACTAGGACAAACCGATCATGAAAAAATGCCAACACAATGCTCACCAACGCTTCAGGAAAGAACAAAGCTCATCTCATAGCGGTGAAAGCACCACATTCAGGAGATTTCCTTCTAGCTGTTTTCAATTCCTCTCTGGGCACTCGACTCGACCCACAGGCTATTCGGATTGGTGTTGCTCTTCGCCTAGCCGCCCCCATACTCACCGAACATAGGTGTATTTGCGGCAGGGCGACGGCTGATCAATTCGGACTTCATGGTCTCGTGTGTCACACAGAAAAGTAGTATGCTAGACATGAGGAGGTCAACGACATCATATAGAGAAGCCTCACCACAGCCCGTTGCCAAGCTCAACGGGAACCCCAAGTGCAGAGGTCTGATGGAAGTCTAAAGCGTCCTAATGGAGCCACTATGCTACCCTGGAAAGATGGTAAGCAGATTGATTGGGACTACACCTGTGCCACCACATTGGCAGACACCTACTTGCCATACTCCATAGCTGAAGGGGGTGGAGCTGCCAGCCACAGGGAGACCCAGAAGACCCGGAAATATGAAGGCCTTTCCTCTTGCCATAACTTCATCCCAATCGTGTCGGAGACCCTTGGAGCATGGGACAAGTGTGCTCTAAAGTTCCTCAAAGAGCTGGGTGAAAAACTCATCATAGAAACCAAGGATCACAGGGCGGCAAGCTTCCTCTTTCAGAGACTCAGTGTAGTGATCAGTGGGGAAATGCCTGCAGCATTCTGGGCACGTGGCCCACCGCCGGGGAGCTGGACGAAGTATTCGAGATATAGCTCTGAGATGTTATCTATGTTGTTTTACTTCCTATTGTATTTTTGTCAATGTATTTTGTCTTTAAATAAAGTCGACATAGAATATAGAATATAGGGGATGGTAGGAGAAGACAATATTCAAACAGTTCCAGGGAGAACCTTGAGTTTTCCCTGAAGTAGGTTTATTCTTTTCTTTGAGGAAGAGGGTCCCCAGTCTAGTTCCAGAGGTGGTACCCCCGTATATTATATATATATATATATATATATATATATATATATATATATATATATATATATATATATATATTGGAGGTTCTTCGCTGACAGTATTAGAGAGCGATGGAATAGGTGAAAAGATATTTATAGAAAAAGGCAAACCGAGAGAACCGAGTAGCAGGATATCAGCAAAATATTTAGTGTTGGAAGCGGGAACGTCGAGTGTTGAGAAACGCTAAAGACGGCTGCAAGAAAGACCAAGAAAGAAGACGGTGCAGGAAGCAGAGAGCAAGAAAACTAAGGCAGAGAGTTGGAGGAGAGAGCACATCGCGGGAGCCTTAATTACTGGAAGAAGGAGGAGGTTTTACAGGGACGGAAGGCGACCGTGCCAACTTAAAGTCCACTGTGGCCTCGCTGAATCTGGTGTCGGGAGCGTGGAAAACACACTGGTCCAGCCCCGCTGTGATGGCTGCGGCGCTGGTGCTGTGTTATTCCTGCCCTTACCTTCTTGCTGCTCCTCCTCCTCCTTTTGTTATTCTTGCTGCTCCTCCTCCTCCTTTTGTTATTCTTGCTGCAACTACTCGGGCTGTTGTTCCTGCTGCTGTTTATATTCCCGATAACATTGCTGTTATTTCCGCTGTCAGTCTGTTTTTCTTGCTGTCACTACTATTGTTATTTCTGCTGCTGCTACTACTGCCACTGTTGCTATTTCTATTACTACTACTACTACTGCTACTACTAATATTACTACGACTACTACTACTGTTACTACTACTGCTATTATTACCACTATTACTACTGCTGCTGTTACTCCTGCTGATACTTAACACTGTTGTTACTCCTGCTTCCACCTAATACTGTTATTCCTGCTGCTACAACTACTTTTGCTACTCCTGCTACCACTAATGCTGTTGTTATTCCTGATATTACTATTATTGTTGTTATTCCTGTTGTCACTACTGTTATTCCTTCTGCGATTACTGTTGTTGTTACTTCTGCTGTCACTGTTGTCACTACTGTTGTTATTCCTGCTGTCACTACTGTTGTTATTCTTGTTGTCACTATTGCTGTTATTCTTATTGTCACTACTGTTGATATTCATGCTACTACTACTGTTATCCTGGTACCAATGGTGTTATCACTGTCACCACTGTTATCCTTGCTACCACTCCCGTTATCCTTGCTACCACTGCTGTTATTTATGTTACCACTGCTGTTATTTTTGTTACCACTGCTGTTATTTATGTTATCACTGCTGTTATTTCTGTTACCACTGCTGTTATCCTTGCTACCACTGTAGTTATCCTTGCTACCACTGCTGTTATCCTTGCTTCCATTGCTGTTATCCTTGTTACAGCTGCTGTTATCCTTGCTACCACTGTTGTTATCCTTGCTACCACTGCTGTTATTTCTGTTACCACTGCTGTTATCTTTACTACAACTGCTGTTTTCCTTGCTACTACTGTTGTTACCCCTTCTACCACTGGTGTTATCCTTGTCACCACTGTTGTTATCCTTGTCACCACTGTTGTTACCCCTGCTAAAACTGTTGTTTTCCTTGCTATCACTGCCGTTACCCCTGCTACCACTGTTGTTATCCTTCTCACCACTGGTGTTACCCCTGCTATCACTGGTGTTACCCTTGTCACTACTGGTGTTACCCTTGCTACAACTGGTGTTACCCCTGCTACCACTGGTGTTACCCTTGTCACCACTGGTGATACCCTTGTCACCACTGGTGTTACCCTTGTCACCACTGGTGTTACCCTTGTCACCACTGGTGTTACCCTTGTCACCACTGGTGTTACCCTTGTCACCACTGGTGTTACCCTTGTCACCACTAGTGTTACCCTTGTCACCACTGGTGTTACCCTTGTCACCACTGGTGTTACCCTTGTCACCACTGGTGTTACCCCTGCGTAATTCGCCACTTTTCTCTGTAATGCTTTAATACTGAAGACAGTGTTGAAGATCTGGCGACTGATGATGACGCCACTGTTGATGATGATGACGCCACTGTTGATGATGATGACGCCACTGTTGATGATGATGACGCCACTGTTGATGATGATGATGGTGGTCCCGGCTGACAGTGAGGGGAAATGATGGTGGGGTGGAGGTGGAAATGGGGAAGGAGAGGAATGGGGGTTCTCACACAAAGCCCATTCATAGGAAGGAGTGGAGTGATGGGGAATGGGGAGGTCAGGCAAGGAGGGGAGTGGCAGCTGTACCCACTGAAGCACAACAACCAGCTCCTGACCCCTCACGTGATGTAAACACTTCTCCCCCTCACTCCACTTGCCCCTCAATCCACTCTCCCCCTCACTCCACTTTCCCCTCATTTCACTTCCTCCTCACTCCACTTTCCCCTTCACATCCCTCATTCACTTTCCCTCACTCCACTCCCCTCTCCATTTCCCCTCACTCAAATTTTCCCCTCACTCAACTTTCCTCTCACTCCACTTTTCCCTTACTCCACTTCCCCTCTCTTCATTTCCCCTCTCTTCACTTCCCCTCTCTTCATTTCCCCTCTCTTCACTTCCCCTCTCTTCAGTTAGTGCTTCGTCAGTGGTTGCTACACAGGCCATCCAGTATGCCAGCTGTAGGGGTGTTGTGCCGGCTGCCTTCCTTCAAGCAGGGTATACAGGCTGCCCTCCTTCAAGCAGGGTATACAGGCTGCCCTCCTTCAAGCAGGGTATACAGGCTGCCCTCCTTCAAGCAGGGTATACCGGCTGCTCTCCTTCAAGTAGGGTATACCGGCTGCCCTCCTTCAAGCAGGGTGCACCAGCTGCCCTCCTTCAAGCAGGGTGCACCAGCTGCCCTCCTTCAAGCAGGGTGCACCAGCTGCCCTCCTTCAAGCATGGTGCACCAGCTGCCCTCCTTCAAGCAGGGTGTACCAGCTGACCTCCTTCAAGCAGGGTGCACCAGCTGCCCTCATTCAAGCAGGGTGTACCAGCTGCCCTCCTTCCAGGAGAGTGAGCCAGCTGCTTTCCTTCCAGAAGAGTGAGCCAGCTGCTTTCCTTCCAGAAGAGTGAGCCAGCTGTCCTCCTTCAAGAAGGGTGAGCAACCTGTCCTCCTTCAAGAAGGGTGAGCAGCCTGCCCTCCTTCAAGCAGGGTGAGCCAGCTGCCTTCCTTCAAGCAGGGTGAGCCACCTGCCCTCCTTCGAGCAGGGTGACCCGGGTGCCCTCTTTCAAGCAGCGTGTGCCAGCTGCCCTCCTGACAAGGCCCTTGTGTACCTCTTTCCCTCCTCCGACCACAGTGTCTTGATGGTGAAGGAATCCTGATCCAAGGAATTGGAGCTACTCTCCCCTTTCTCATATCAAACCTGATTATCGCACATTCTCCCGTCTTTGATGTATTCTCTCTCTCTCTCTCTCTCTCTCTCTCTCTCAGCGTCTCTTCGAGTGTGTTTCTTCTGTCGTCTTTAATGTCTCTTTTCTCTCTGTCGTTCGTCCTATGCGTTTCCATCTCTTCTTTTGTCCTCGCATGTTCGTCTTTCTCTTTCTCTCTTCGATGTTCTTTTTTTTTCCTTTATCCTCACCTTTCTCTCCTGTCATCTATCTCTTCTTTGATTATTTCCTCTTGTTCGTTATTCGACCTCCTCTTTTCTTCTTCTACCTTCGACCTTCTCTCCTCTTCTTCTATATCTGACTTTTCCTCTTACTCGCCATTCTGTGCTCTCTTTTCCTGTTATTGAGCATTCCGTTATGTCCTCCACCAGTCCTCTGTCCACCACTGTTTCCCCAGCGTATTTCCTTAAGATACCTGCTGTCCCTAGTCATCCAGCAGTAAGTAGGTACCTGGGCGTTAGCCGACTGTAGTGGGTCGCATCCTGGGGACAAAATTAACCTAATTTGCCCCCTGGCATAACCAGGGGCTTTCTATGTAGAATGTCACTGATGTCAGTTAGGTCTGTATACGTCGTATCTTGTACTTGTAGAAATAAAGATTATTATTATCATCCTCCCAAGCATCAGCCACTACTCTGTTCAATCCTTGCCTCTGTCTTTCCTCTCCCCCCTCTCCCACCACTACCTTTCTACGTTTCTCCACTCCACTACTCTCCCCTGCCTTCCCTCCACTACTCTCCCCTGCCTTCCCTCCACTACTCTCCCCTGCCTTCCCTCCACTACTTTCCCCTGCCTTCCCTCCACTACTCTCCCCTGCCTTCCCTCCACTACTCTCCCCTGCCTTCCCTCCACTACTCTCCCCTGCCTTCCCTCCACTACTCTCCCCTGCCTTCCCTCCACTACTCTCCCCTGCCTTCCCTCTACTACTCTCCCCTGCCTTCCCTGTACCAGCTACACCGCCCCCTGCTGACTTTATTTGGCCGTCTCTACAGTGTCATAATCGACTTCTATATGGAGTCATGGCCGCCTCTTTGCCGGCTTCCACTCCTGATTAACCGTTCTGTTAACCGATTCCCGGATTTTGACATGACAGGACTCCGTGGCTGTTGTATCTGTGGTTACGCAGACTACGCCTGCGCCTACACGCAGGCTGTTGCGTATTTGAGATACTTGACAGAACGCGTATAATTATATGATATTTTAATCTACGCTATTCTAGACTATCTTGAATCATATATAAATCAGTGATACGTGTATACATATGCAAATGCAGTATCTGACACATGATCAGGACAGTAACAGAAGCTAGCGCGAGAATGTATACTGTATAGTGACTTGCGTGGATAGTATTGAAGGCACACTAACCAGGTACTACAGTATATCTGACAGTTTACATCGCTCATGGCAATTAATACTAACCAGCTTGTAC
>WNWK01000050.1:882500-902500 GCA_009830355.1 Cherax destructor
CCAGTGAAATGAATTTGTGCTCCAATTCCCTGAATTAAGCCTGAATGCCTTCCAGCCACCTCCCCCTCCACAGGCGCTGTATAATCCCTACTGGTTTAGCGCTTCCCATAATAATAATAATAACAATAGCTGGCAGTTTAATAGCCAGGTGTTATTTGAAAGCCATTTAAGTCAGACTACTACAGTCTTATTTTCTCCGCAATAAATAGCATATGTCCTTAATGACCCACTTTTCTCTATCGTTAAGGACACGAACATATGTAAACAAAGTCGCACAATATATGGAAAAAGAAATAAATCTGAAAATGGCAGCATCAGTTGTTCGAAATACGTTTCTGCTGTCTCAGAAAAAATGTAAATTCAGTGACATGTTTTTTTTTTCTGAATACGAAGAAATTTTAAATAAATCAAGCTTTTAGCTGTGATGCGTGAACTTGATAGCTAATTCTAGCTAATATTAGGTCAGACCGGGAGCCTGAGGCTAACAGTAACAGAAACTTTTGTTCTCACTAAGAGCGGCACCTTCAATACTTGAATACTTCCAGCAGGCACTGGAGTCTCTTACACAAGATTTGATAGTCCAGCAGGTACTGGAATCTCTTACACGAGATATGATAGTCCAGCAGGTACTGGAATCTCTTACACGAGATATGATAGTCCAGCAGGTACTGGAATCTCTTACGAGATATGATAGTCCAGCAGGAACTGGAGTTTCCAATATCTTATCTTCATTGATGCAACCATCAACAGTCGGCTAATGCCCAGGTATCTAGATTTACTGCTAGGTTGGCAAAGGCAGCGGAGGTTTAACAAAATTTGCCCGTTTATTTCTCCATGCGAGGGAATCGAACCCCAGACCTGGCGAGGGTGAGTAAAATGCTGTGACCAGTGAGCTGCGTGACACTTCCTGCCTGAGGACACAAGCAGACATCTTGAGGGGACACACCTCAACCTAACCTCCTGAATATTCTCTTCTCTCTCTCTCTCTCTCTCTCTCTCTCTCTCTCTCTCTCTCTCTCTCTCTTTCTGTTAATTACCCAGTCTATTTCCTCTCGGTTTTCTTGTCACACTATAAAAACTTATGCCATAGAGAAGTATAATGGCAGTGACTTCCTTCCTGGTGACAGTAGACACAAGCAGTGACTACCTTCCTGGTGGTAGGAGACACAGGCAGTGACTACCTTTCTGGTGACAGTAGACACAAGCAGTGACTACCTTCCTGGTGACAGAAGACACAAGCAATGACAACCTTCCTGGTGGTAGGAGACACAAGCAGTGACGACCTTCCTGGTACCAGGAGACATAAGCCGTGACGACCTTCCTGGTAGCAGGAGACACAAGCAATGACGACCTTCCTGGTACCAGGAGACACAAGCAGTGACGACCTTCCTGGTAGCAGAAGACACAAGCAATGACAACCTTCCTGGTGGTAGGAGACACTAGCAGTGACGACCTTCCTGGTGGTAGGAGACACAAGCAGTGAGTAGGAACCAGCGCAAAAGAAACATTGCCTTTCTACGATGGTTTCAACTCTAAAGGCAGCTGGATAACTATGGAAGAATTTTTCTCTCTGTAGCTGTTGCTTGTATGTGAATATTATGACTGTTATATATATATATATATATATATATATATATATATATATATATATATATATATATATATATATATATATATATATATACATACACAAAGTACAGTATTAATCTACTCTACTCTATCATAAAGACTCTTCAGTTGGACCAAGATGGGAGTTAATCTCGACCACGATGTAGTAGACCCTGAGCTCCATTAACCTGACCATGAATGGGCCACACCTGACCATGAATGGGCCACACCTAACCATGAATGGGCCACACCTGACCATGAATGGGCCACACCTGACCTTGGACGATCTGACGACGGAAACGACCGACAGCCATTGTTCTCGCTTACGACGGTTTATTAAGATGATTATCTTGAGTCTGGCGCCAGCTGTCGTGCTCACATTAAATTGGTCTTTCCTATAAGTTGAAATATGGAACTGATGCAGTTGAACTTAGTTCAGCAGAATGTTTGTTTGTATAATTATTAGGTATGAACACCAGTCGGCAGTTGTCAACATGTGTGTTGTGGTGAGGGTCGCGAGCACCACTGACTACATACATGTTTGTATATCTCGCCCTGACATATCTTTTTTGTGTGTGTGTTTATGTACATGCTTGTTTAAACCTCTGCCAGTTTCTCTCACACATGCTTTAACTCCATTCACTTCCTCTCTTCCTCCTCCTCCTCCTCCTTCTCCTCCTTCATTATGTGTTTCTCTTTATTCGGTTGTGCTTCCCTCCTGCCCTTCTTTACTTCTAGCCTCCTGCTACTGCTCCTCCTCATGTGCTTCCCTTCCCCTCCTGCCTTCAGTTGTGTTTCCTTCCTCCCCCATCACCTCCTCCATTTATTATTTCCCATCGTGCTTTCCTCTTTTACCCTTTCTCTTTTTATATCCCTCCCTCACCACCCTCCTTCTCTCCCTTTCCCTTTCGTCCTCTTCCCTACCACTTCTCCCTTATCTTTGTTAGTCCTAGTCTCTCTCTCTCACACACACACACTGTCACCCCTGCCTGCCTTCCCCTGGGTTGCAGGCAGGGGTGGTGCCACGGAGGGGCGGTGGCAGCAGTGCTGAGAAGTGCCAGACAGCCCTAATCTAATAGCAGCTACCCTCCATTTTCTGGCGTGCTTTGTGATCCAGTTCCCTGGAGACGCCTGTGACATTCACCAACCTCTGCTGTTTCTAATCTGGCCCCTCCATAGTGTGGTGATTATCATTTTGATTAGGAATTCACTCACGCCGTTGTAGAGGTGGCTGTCTAGCTGGCTGGCTGTCTAGCTGGCTGGCTGACTGGCTGGCTGGTATGGCTAGCCTCCACCAACGTATTAACATGGTAGTGTCTAGCTGGTTGACTGGCTGGCTGCTGCCATAGTGGTATTACGGGAGCCGGATGAGTTTCTTCTCTCTCTCTCTCTCTCTCTCTCTCTCTCTCTCTCTCTCTCTCTCTCTCTCTCTCTCTCTCTCGTGTTATTTTGGTAGAGCTGGTCTTGTGTTTCGTGATGTTAGCAGCTGTCGCTAACTTTAACCGGTGTTTCTAACTTCAGCGGGAGTTAGCAAGTGCCTCTAACTTGGGCGATTACTAGTGAGCGTCGCGTATTTTGGAGGTCCTTAGCGAGTGTTGCTAGCTCTGACGGACGCTAGCGAGTGTTGCTAGCTCTGACGGACGCTAGCGAGTGTTGCTAGCTCTGACGGATGCTAGCGAGTGTTGCTAGCTCTGACGGATGCTAGCGAGTGTTGCTAGCGCTGACGGATGCTAGCGAGTGTTGCTAGCGCTGACGGGTGCTAGCGAGTGTCTCTTAACATATTACATGCACACTGAACCGCAAGGCAAAATGTAAACACACACACACACACAAACACACACACACACAACACACACACACACACACACTGGGAAGAAGAGAGTGCCAGGCCACAGCATCAGCCCTTAAGGTCGAATTACACACATCATCACCATCACAAACTTGCCCTGACAACCTGATGAGTGCCACGCTTCCTCCACCCCCTACCTAACCTCCCCAACCCCCCAAGTGCTCCCCTAACACTACCCACAACCCCCTACCTTCCCCCTCCATCAGATTTTCCCAAGCCATATTCCCCTCCCCTTCCCTCGTCATCCAGAACACCCCCAGCCAATCCCCATACCCCCAGAACTCTCCCCCCCAACCACCTACCCCAACCCACCCCAGCAAAACACTCCCGGCCCATCAAAAGCCATTAAGGAAACCCAGAAGCGAGGGATTAAGACGATTACAATATACAAGATGAATTATTGCTGGTTTAAAATGGCTTGCAAGCCTTGTGTCACAGGGAGTGTACTCTCTAGTGTGTCTGCTGGATTCTCTCTCTCTCTCTCTCTCTCTCTCTCTCTCTCTCTCTCTCTCTCTCTCTCTCTCTCTCTCTCTCTCTTCTTTCTCTCTCTCTTCTCTCTCTCTCTCTCTCTCTCTCTCTCTTTCACAAATTCAGTATTTGTCTTTAATTGTTTTAAAAATAAGATGGAGAGAGAGAGAGAGAGAGAGAGAGAGAGAGAGAGAGAGAGAGAGAGAGATGAGATAAAGAGTTTGCGAGAACCATTAGATTTAGTAATGTATATTTAATATGTATAAATGTCCAGACTTCGTTGATGAACCTAAAATAAACATTTGTGCAATAATATAAACATTTCTTTCTGTGTTATTATCATTTTGTCTCCCAACACACCACCTGTACACCACCTGTGCACCTGTACACTGAGCTGTACTTAGTTTGCTGTTGCTTTGGACGTGCCTGTACCGTACAACAGTCAAAAATTAAGAGTGGCTCTCCAGTCATACCACGACCTTGTTATCTTTAACAGTCAAGAGTTATGTAGAGTTGTTGGTCCATCCACAAGAGAGTTTTAACATTCATGAACAGCAGTTCACAGTGTTCACTCAGTCAAGATAGTGTTCTCTTTCTCCCCACACTCAACAGTTCATTGTGTTCACCCAGTCATGACAGTGTTCCCTTCCTTCCGACAGTCAACAGTTCATTATGTTCACCAAGTCATGACAGTGTTTCCTTCCTTCCCACACTCAACAGTTCATTGTGTTCACCCTTGCCACAGTCAACAGCTGTGTTCACCAAGTCATAACTGTTCTCTTCCTTCCCACAATCAACAGTTCATTGTGTTCACACAGTCATAACAGTGTTCTTTTCCTCACTGTGAGCAACACTTGTGTTCACCCAGTTACAACAGTGTTCTCTTCCTTGCCACAATCAATTATTGTGTTCACCCACTTACAACAGTGTTCTCTATCTTGTCACAATTAACAATTATCTTCACACAATTGTAACAGTGTTCTCTTATTTGCCACAGTCAATAGTTCATTGTGTTCACATATTTATAACAGAGTTCTACTCCTCACCACAAACACACACACACACAAAACAGTTCATTGTGTTCACCCAGTCATAACAGTGTTCTCTCCCTTACCACAATCAACAGTTCAGTGTGGCTACCCAGTCATAACAGAGTTGGTTCTTCTTGCAGACGAACACCGAGACATGAATGAACACCACGAAGATGATCTCAAGCGTCAAAGAACACAGTATAACACTGATCCTCTCTACACTAACGTAAGTTCGATTCCCCCTGATGTTCGTCTCGTCTCTAGTGAGATAGTTATCTCTGAGCTCCTGGCAGTGGACCCACTGTTGTGCTGTTGATAGTGTACTTACGAGTAGTAATAATAGTAGCATTAGTAGTATTTGTTGTAGTAAAAAGCAATAGCAGTGGTGACAGCCGTAAAATTAGTAGTAATAGTAAGAGTCGTAGTCGTAGTATCTAATAGATTTAGATTTATTATTATTATTAGGATTATTATTATTGTATTATTATTATATTATTGTTATTATTATATTATTATTATTATTATTTTTATTATTATTATTATTATTATTAGTTGTTGTTGTAGTAAATGTAGTTGAGTTATATATATATATATATATATATATATATATATATATATATATATATAATAGAAGGGCAATGTGATTGGTGAGAGAGCAATATGTGGACAGAAGATACGTCTCTGAGTGAGAATCCTTGGCAGCATTACACAAGCAGGTAACATACCCACGGGACCTCTTAACTTGTCGAATTTGAATGGGAACAATTTATTTCCTTTTAAAGACAAACAGAAAACGCCTTTTCAAGACTGACCGCCCTGGCTCTGACATCGACTTAGCGGCTTCTTTTTAGGACCCCAAGACAAAGGAGTCTTATTCCACCGTCTTGAAGAAAATGGTGGAAGCTCAGATGTCCTACAACAAAATTGAGCAATAAAATAGATTTATTATACCTTGGCGCTCCAAATCACCCAAACAAAGGCGTCTATATCTTCCATAAGCCCCCTGGCGGGGAGGGGGCTATTTGTAATCCTATTGGTCAATTCTTGATATGAGGCTCCGGTCAAAGGCGGCCAATCAGACCTCTTGGATCATATTCCCGGTCACGTGATAGCCAATGAGAGGCCTTATTACCTGCTCTGAAATTCCAAGAGGCCCCGTGCCAATCTCAATTTGTTGGGGCAGCTGATTTATGACCAAGTTACGGTCCCTTTTATTTGTCTTCGCGCGGTCCTCCTCCCGCTTTTATTTGCGCTGGGATCGTAGCGACCGGAGTTATGGCGCAGACATTTTGGTTTATGGCGCTGGTGGTGGTAGTGGTGGGGGTAGTAGTGGTGGGGGTGGTGATGATGGTAGTGGTACTGGTACCGGTGCTGGTAGCGATGGGGTGGTAGTGATGGTAGTGATACTGGTACCGGTGGTGGTGGTTGTGGTACTGGTAGTGGTGGTAGTAGTGATGGTGGTGGTAGTGATGGTGGTGGGGGGGTAGTGGTGGTGGTAGTGATGGTGGTGGGGGGTAGTGGTGGTGGTAGTGGTGCTGGTAGTGAGGGTGGTGGTGTGGTGATGGTGGTGGTGTAGTGATGGTGGTGGTAGTGATAATGGTGGTGGTGATAGTGGTGGTGGCACTGGTGATGGTGGTAGTAGTGGTGGGTCCTGGACCGTCACGGTGCCGGGGCTTTCCTTATCCCTTTCTTGTCCTCCTTCTATCCCGTCTTCTTCTTGCCCTTTCTCCTTCCTCCCTTTCGCTCTTCATTTTCGCCTCCCTCCCTCCTATCCTCCCTGCTTTCTATCCTACCATTCCTTTTCCTCTTCATCCTGTCCTAGTTCACCTTTACCATCCTGATATCCTAGTCTTACTCCCGACTGACCTTCCTTCTTTCTACCATGTCTCTCCCTCCTTCCATCTCTCCATCTATATGATTTAGTGTCACCACTCCTCCCTCCCTCTTGCAGAGTACATGGTCCAGTGCCCTTACCTCTCCCTCGCCTCTTCTACCCTCCCTTCATTCCCATGGTAAAGTGTCATCACCCCTTCCTCTGTTTGTGTGGTTGACGTCCACCATCCCTCTCAACATGTATGGACCAGAGTCATCACTCCTTCCATTAAACCTTCCCTCCCATCCATTTCTTGTTCCCTCCGTTTCACCCATTACCTCCAGTACTCCCTCCAACTATATGATCAAACGTCACTACTCCCTCCCTCACCTCCCTCGGTCTCACACCTGTATAATACAATGCCAAGTGTACCTCACCAAGTGTACCTCACCAAGTGTACCTCACCAAGTGTACCTCACCAAGTGTACCTCACCAAGTGTACCTCACCAAGTGTACCTCACCAAGTGTACCTCACCAAGTGTGTATACCTCTACCTCCCTCCGCCCCTATTCGCCTGTTTGACACAGTGCCACCCCTACCTCTGCCCCTACTCGACTATTTGTCACAGTGCCACTCTCCTTCTGCCCCTACTCGTCTGTTTGACACAGTGCCACTCTCCCTCTGCCCCTACTTGCCTGTTTGACACAGTGCCACTCTCCCTCTGCCCCTACTCGCCTGTTTGTCACAGTGCCACTCTCCCTCTGCCCTTACTCGCCTGTTTGACACAGTGCCACTCTCCCTCTGCCCCTACTTGCCTGTTTGACACAGTGCCACTCTCCCTCTGCCCCTATTCGCCTGTTTGTCACAGTGCCACTCTCCCTCTGCCCCTACTCGCCTGTTTGACACAGTGCCACTCTCACTCTGCCCCTACTTGCCTGTTTGACACAGTGCCACTCTCCCTCTGCCTCTACTCGCCTGTTTGGCACAGTGCTACTAGTGTGTTGTGGGGTTCTTTTCATAGATTTGGTAATATTAACAGACGATGAGCTTGGTTTTTGGTAGCGTTTAATGAGGCGTTGGAATATATGGGAGCTGAGAGCCTATGCCTGTGTCCGCCTGCCAGGCCTACCCGAATCGTACTGACTACTAGGGCGGCCCGGCACAGAGGCATTCAAAAGGTAGGCCTATGATTGGCTAATGCCAGATCACATGGCCAGAGGTTGGAAATCACGTGAACAGCTATGGCTTAGCCGTTAGAAGTACGAACCGTACACTAGTGCTGCTGCTTACAGACTCGTCAAGAGCTCGCAGACTTCCCTCCGTATACATGACGTCAACACATCACTCATGATATTTGTTGGCGATCACAAATCATCTGCATGTAAGCAACTAACACACACACACACGCGCGCAGGCAGTGGAACAATCTTGAGAGTGAAGTAGTGGAGGCAGGATCCATACATAGCTTTAAGAAGAGGTACGATAAGGCTCTTGGAACCGAGAGTGAGTAGACCTATTAGCAACCAGCGAAGAGGAGGCCAGGAGCTGTGAATGGACCCTAGCAACCACATATAGATGAGTACATACACACACACACACACACACACACTATGTCTATTGGTAAACAAGACTGTAAACAAAAACTCGTGGAATAACTCAGGAGAAACTCACTATAAAATGTTACAAATTAACACGAAATCACACTTAAAAACTATTCCGGCTTTTATAGGCAACATTTGGGCGCGTGTTGCACCTCCATTGAGGTAAATCACTTGACGATCGACTCTGTGCTGAGACTCGTGTCAATGTTTAGGTCAGTGGGGGGTGAGTGCGTAATGACGGGGAGTAGTGTGAGAGAAGTTCTCCAGCAGTGTGTCAACGCTACGTAAACCACATGCACTTAAGTTTATGTCAAAGCTTCGCACTTATGTGTTACCCTCCCATGGTTCTCACGCGCGAATCAATGGCAAATAATGAGTTAGCTGACGCAACTCTGTAATAAAGCAGGCCATGGAAAACACGGACTCCCCCACCACCCTCACTTTGTCATAATCAACGACTTGACACACACCAAAAGCTTTCACATCCACAGCGATTATTACCACTACTCTCTCATATATCTCCATCACTTCACTTTGCTTTTGGCTCAATACCTCTAAGCGATAATGTTGAAATGGTCTGTGTGCCTATATAAGAAATGAATTGGCTTACAATCCAAGCCCCGATTTATACGATGATAATCTGGAGAATTTGTGTTTTGAACCGATGTTGCCTAAAACTAAACCCATGTTGACTGGAAGTTCTTACCGCCCACCCATCGATATTCTATTACATAATTTTACTAGGATACTTTAAAAAAATGGTGACTTTAGTATTTGCTGTCAACAACAAACGATGGGTTATGTATAAGATAGGCTAAATAAAATATATCCCAACAAAATCACGGAGCTTGATGATATTCCAGCTAAGTTTCTAAGGAATGGTGACTCTGAGGTGAAGTATAGAATCACTGTATTCACCTCTTGCAGCTCAAGTCATTCACGTAATAAAGATAGTCAACGGCCATAAATATGTTAGTGTACTGAGTGTTAAGTCTGAAATCCTAGAGAGCTGTATACTCCCAAGTGGAACACTAATTAATATAAAAATTGACATTGTTACCAGTCAGATTTCAGGACAACTGTAACACTACACCACGACCCCAATATTACAGAGAAATTTCGGAGGGATGGCAACTTCAAAAAAGTCATTGAACACAATAAATCATGACATGACTACAAAAAATGCGATCTGTTTAGGTCTTCCCTCAACAACAGAAAATAAATTTAGTCAGTACCGAATAGTAACTTTTTTACGAAATCGTGTGAAGTTCCACCAGGGAATATGTTGGTGCCCTCACTATTGTCTGCGTCTCAGGAAAACTGGAATACTGTTGTAAGAGGAGGTAAAGGGCCCCACAAATAGGAGAAAGAGACATGAAACAGCGTAAGCTGTTTCATGTGAAGCAATGTTATTGGGATGTAATATAAAAACTGAAAGAGTAAAAATTTCACTCCAGTGACTCACGAAATCGTAATGACACATCTGTAAACAAACCATACCACTCACTCGCCACGAGTTCAAACCCCGCCCGTGATATTTTTTTTTTCACTGCAGTGTCTAACGCGAAATTCATTTGAACGGAAACGTCATTGAAACACCAGGTGAATTGACTGTGAAAACTTTAACAAGAAAAACCTAATGGCAGGATAATGCTGCTCCTCTACAGCTAGACACAATGTTCATCAGATCAGGCACATAAGACACTGTGCCTGGCTCTTACACTGCATTATAGATTACTCCGTCACATAAGTGTACTCTGCTCTAACAAAATATCTGAACAAAGAACATGTTACCAACGATAATATAGTCAGGTGTATTCTTGAAATATGTGCGATTAACACATAGTCAAAGAGTAAGTAAGCATGTGTACACAATGTGTAGAGGAGGGGTAATAAACGTAGGCAATATGCGGAGGAGGGAAGAATAACATACGTTAGTAAGGACGAACTGGAAAAAAAAATTGAGATGAAAATAAAATATAGTTGAAGTTGAATCACAGCTTCACAATTTCTAAGCAATTATGCTCGGATTTAGGGATCAATACTAAGATGGCATCAGGGTAGAATAATCCAAATGTTGCAGAAACCCACTGTCTTCTGCAGCCAGGCGTCAAATACCTTCCGTACACGTGTCGAAGATGGTACTGGGTTGCCTCGTTATGTCAAAGCCAGTAAGAGTACAAAGGAGACTTAAAGTTAGAGCTACGGTGTACTTAGTAGAGTTGCAGGAAGGCAAGCAAGCGACTCTGTGTATTGCTTGGTTGGTTTGGTAGGTTTTGCTGGGTTACCATAGGTTGCTTAGTCAGCCAAGGTTATACCTTTGTTGAGTCAGCCTAAGTTATACCTTTGTTGAGTCAGCCTAGGTTATACCTTTGTTGAGTTAGTCCATTTGTTAGCTTTTTCTAACTTTTGGCTTTGTTAGTTTATTATAAGTTAAATCATAACAACAGAGAGACGAAAGTTAAGAACATTTTACGCCACATAAAATTACAAATAAATTTAAGAATTAACCTGGCACGGGCCATACAGCCTACCCCACCTTAAAACAAGAAACATTTCAGACTACAGAACAAGAGTGTGTCGCCTGTAATAAATGATCAGGCTCTACGCTGTATTATAAGTAGTGTGGAGAAAATTGTCATGTAATAATTTGTTGAGGGACGAAGCTGTAAGCCTACCTACCTCTCTCTCTCTCTCTTTCTTTATATATATATATATATATATATATATATATATATATATATATATATATATATATATATATATATATATATATATATATATATGAGAGAGACACAGAGACACAGAGAGAAAGAGAGAGGGAGAGAGAGGGAGAGGGAGAGAGAGAGCAAGCAGCCCTGCCAGGCGTCACGGCTAAAGGGTCACACTAATACCTTAGTATGAATATAAATTGGATATTGAGGTAGTGAGTTGCCTAAACAATAAAAAATGAATTCGTGATTCCAAATGGCATATTAGTGTGAGGCAGGAGGGACACACGGGGTCACCATAACACGGGGTGTAAGGCAGGAGTGCCACAGTGGGCCACCGTAACAAAGGCAGCCCATGGGTATGGGGCAGGAGTGAGACACGTTGCCACTCTGCCACAGAGTAAACACCAAGTGTGAGCATAATAAAAATAACCCTGTGCAAGACCCCGTGCTGCCTGCCACACTGACCATTATTGTTTAACTTGCTCCTCTTGGTTATGTGTCCTCATCGAAAATCATTTCTTACTCTTGAAGGATATTCGGGGGATAGTTGTGTTTGAGGTGTGAATAATTGATTTTTAGTACCCGCTTGGAATGTGCCAGTATGTACCTGTGTAATGGGTCTAAGAGTGCCTTGGCTGTACCTGTGTAATGCGTCTAGGAGTGCCTTAGTAGTGTATGTAGTCAGAATTAATTATATTTCATATTTTAGAGTTACAGAAGTTTGGTTCTTTATTTTCTTAACATCTTCTCATATATATTTTTGACCATTTAATCCTCGAAGGCTTAGCATAGGCCACCACTGAGACCACAAATGCAAGTTTTTACAGACGAATCTCCCGCCAGCGTGGCCAAAAGAGGGGGTTGCCCTGACGCTTCTGAAAAGCTCATTATCAAAGAATTAGGCCTACCCCCTCTTCCTTGAACTTATCTAATAACTTTTTTTCATGCCGTTGTGTGATTCCTAAAGGCTTGACTCTTCCCAATTATAATAATAATGTATGGGAGTTGGTTGAGATGCAGTGTTCCTCATTTTCTGGCACTTGTGTAGTTTTCTTTAAGAAATCACCATTCTGAATAAGTTGTTTCATTGCAGATGTTATGGTCGAAGCAATGGTCGACGCTGAAGACAGAAGAAGCGGCCAAGACGCTCTTGCCTGATCTTGGAGGAGGAGTGCCAGGAGGAGCCGCGTCTCCCTACAGGTGCGTGTGCTCCCCACCACAGCCTCATGCACCTGTTATTATCACATTTCTGTTGAATTGTTATCAGTTTTTTTTCTTTTCTGAAGTTTATTTTATTCTCTTTTTTATAAGTCATATACCAAAGGGAATACATAATAAAAAATGTGAAAGGCTACCATAGTTAAAATGTCTTCTGGGTGGAAATGTCCAATGTCTTCTTGGTGAGAATGTCCAATGTCTTCTTGGTGGGAATGTCCAATGTCTTCTTGGTGAGAATGTCCAATGTCTTCTTGGTGAGAATGTCCAATGTCTTCTTGGTGAGAATGTCCAATGTCTTCTTGGTGAGAATGTCCAATGGTGAGAAGTACATAGAGGAGTTTTTTACTGTAGTCATTGTATTTATGTTTCGTAATTCACATCACCGTTTTTGTAATTATTTTCATAATAGGAAATATTACACACATATACACACACACTATATATATATATATATATATATATATATATATATATATATATATATATATATATATATATATATATACGCACAATTAATGTATGCCTGCTTATTTGCTTCTCAGCAGCGTGCAATCATTCGTGGACCACACGACCAGCTACCCATCAGTATCAGCGGCTTCCATCTCTACTGACGCCCTCTACGAGACCATGTCAATGACGCAATCCAATAGTAACCATATCTACTCGCCTCCACTCGCTACCTCGCTAGGTAAGTCCTCCCTCCAAGGCGCCCTTCTCGATACTCCCCCTGGGTAAGTTGCCTCCGGAAAGGGCTCGCCGTCCTGGTCTTATGTTCATGGTGATGGGTATGATGGTCCGTAGTTCGAAAAGTCCTGGTTAGATAGAACACTTTAGAGCAAGAAACGAAGTTAATTCAATCACAAAGAGAAGACTTTCTGAACTGAGAGTCAGACAGAGCTGTAACTCTCCTCACTTCTGGTTGGCCTTCTACAGGTAGCGCAGGTGGACTGACGCCTCTCACACCCATCACTATGCAAGACGTGAAGCCAATCCTTGCGGCACCCTCACTCCTTGATACCAACGCCTCTCAGTACCAACAAGGTAAGGCTTAACATGTACCACAGCCGCTACCTCGTCATGTCATCCTCTCTTCATTCATCACGGCTAATACCTTCTACGGGAAATTCGGTTTAATTCATTGTACTTAACACTAGGCTGTTATCAAATCCACACGTCACATCTCACCAACATTCACCTGTTGCAAATTAAAGACGTGAAATGTTTATTGCGCAGGAGTGTAGTAAGCGCTGGCCATTGACACAGACGAACACAAATGAAGACAAAAACATATGATGAGTGATGTAGTCACTCAGGAGAGGAACATTATGGCGACGTTTGTCCAGCACGGACCGAAACGTCGCCATAATGCTCCTCACCCATTCGCTGGTATCCGGTGAAGTGTTAGATAAATCGTTCAGAAAACCGACATGTTGAGGAATGAGAGACTTGTGCAATACGTGGGTATCTTTGTAGTGGAAATGTTTCGCCAGCCAGTGGCTTCCTTAGTGCAGTACGGAGAAGAGTGGTGGAAAATCAGGAGTTTGAGGCAATCAGTCCCGCAACCTGAAGTCGATGTGATCACTGCATCAGTCTTGATGGACTGATCATATAGACTCCAAGCTGAGGGACTGATTACCTCAATCTCCTGATCTTCCACCATTCTTCTCCGTATTGGACTGAGGAAGCCACTGACCGGAAAAAAACGTTTGAACACTAAATATACCCAAATATTTCACTCGTCCGGTGAAGTGTTCCACCTACGTTATTGTGTATTTCTATTCCTTGTGAGTACTGTATATTTCTCCCACAATAGTTATGCTGTAGATTATTATTATTATAATCAAATAGAAGCGCTAAACCACAGGGGTTATACAGCGCTAGTTATGCTGTAGAGGGTTTTAAACACTGGAGACTCGACATGAATTCATTGCAAATCTTGTAGACTGACTTAAATAATCAAAGACGCATCTTTCTTTTTTTTCGGGATCTTCTGCTCTGGCCACTGCGTCAGCGGGAATAACATCTAAGAATGAGAACCAGAGTCCAACTTTGGTCATAAACTCAGGGGAATCACCGCCCACAAGTTCGTCTTCGGGGTGGTTAAGTCAGCAAGTTCGCCTGGCCTTCATCGCTCCATCTACCTCACACGGGGAGACTTGCGCTGCCACACTGTTCATTCTTTTTGATTGTTTATTGGATTAATACCATATTGTGGGGAATGACTCTTTGTATATAGAATGAATATTACCCAGAGTATTCCTAGCTTCATTGTTCACTGATAAGTGTATTAGTTTTATTATATGTGGGAAGCGCTAAATCGGTAGTTGAGATGGGGTGGGGATAATAAGGTTTGATCTGAGGAAGAGAAGGGTAAACTCCAATTTCTTGGATCACGAGCACTTCAGCTCGTGATCCAAAGGGTGATCATTTTATTAAAGTATTGAGAGGTGAATCTGAGTGAAAAAACTCCCTCGAGTACTGATGAATGACCCTAGAGTACTGGTGGATGACCCTAGAGTACTGGTGGATGACCCTAGATTACTGGTGGATGACCCTAGAGTACTGGTGGATGACCCTAGAGTACTGGTGGATGACCCTAGAGTACTGGTGGATGACCCTAGAGTACTGGTGGATGACCCTAGAGTACTGGTGGATGACCCTAGAGTACTGGTGGATGACCCTAGAGTACTGGTGGATGACCCTAGAGTACTGGTGGATGACTAGGTACTGTGATGACCTATACGGGATGATGCCACTAAGGTGTGCTTACACATGCCCCGGAACACCCTTTGACACTGACACGGATGACACCACTAAGGTGTGCTGTGACACACTGACACACGGATGACACCACTAAGGTGTGCTGTGACACACTGACACTCTTGCTCCTGGGATAATGTCCCTTACAAACTCACACTCCCAACTTGGATTCGATTAAAGCAGGAAACAGGAAGACACTATTCATATTTTCCATAATTCCGTCTTCCTCTCTTGGCATCTCTCTCTCTCTCTCTCTCTCTCTCTCTCTCTCTCTCTCTCTCTCTCTCTCTCCACTGACTCACACGTCAGCTACCTGGCAGCCATTTTACACAACACTCCTTCCCTTTTTAATATATATTTGGCATCATTTGACCTTTTTTTTTTAAATCTTTAGTGGCAGTCCCAGTCCTCCTTGGTCAAACATTCACACAAGGTCTTTAATTTAAGAAATTATATTCCCCCCACCCAGCAAAAATCATGATGATACATTGCAGTCTTACGAAGCACAAGGGTAAGATATCCTGGGCTGGGGGTGGTAACTCATCTTGCGTCCGCCAACAAGGCTCGGGACAATGGTGGATTTTACAGTGGTGAGCTGGTATTCATCCATGGAATTTTATCGCCGTTTCGCTGCCGTGAAAAGCGGTTTTCTGTGAAGGTTTTGATTTATTGAACAAGGCCTGGCACCAGCTCAGAAGACTAACACAGTAACACTAACCTAACTCGGTGATTCCTCTCGCACGAGACAACAGGCCTGAAGTTCAGGGTGTATAACCCCGTCTGGTAGTGGCCCTGTAAAACAACAGAGCATCAGAGTGGTACTCATTCATAGCGTGTTAATACCCATGAAGGTCGCCGTCGCACACGCCGCTCATTCATTTACCTCAGTCACATTCTTATCTAATTATCATCATTCCCATTAACATTATTATAAGCTTCCACCTAATCCCAATTAATCTCTCGCTCACACATTCCTGTAATGGGCATCCACCACGCCACAACAGTCCACCAGGCACTATCGATTACCATACACCTCATTCACGCTAACTACCCCTCATTCCAACTACCACTCAAGCTAACAGCCCTCCTCCCTCTCTCCCTCTTTCACTCCACACTAATATCGAGTGCATACACTATTCTAACCAGTGCAGCTCTCCACTCAGTTGTTCAATTTCTACTGACCAGAGGTGTCTGGTGACTGTCGACTCTGGTTACGACTGGCATCCAGTCTGTCATTAACCTTGGTGTCTCCCCCCTCACCCCCTCCTACATGAATGATCATCGCCTCCTTCAGCACGTGCATGTGTAATAATGTAGTTTAGCATGTGTGACGGCCAGCATGAGCAAGCATGCTTATACTAACACCCATAACTTCTATGTGTTTTGGAGAGTAACTCTTTATATTTGACTTAAGCTCAAGTTAGCAGAATGTATTCACTTGCCTCAGTCATAATATATATTTGGACAATGCACATCAGCATCTGTGCACATATTTTGCACTTGCACTCTGCACTTGTAGAATGTACCAAGAGGATGCAGCCCGCCTAGTACAGTGCTAGATTATCTCTCCTTAATGTACAAGTGGTGGTGAGGTAGTGTGAGGAGAAGGCATGAGTGATGACTTCACGTCTCACTCTCTCTCTCTCTCTCTCTCTCCCTCTCTCTCTCTCTCTCTCTGGCTCTTGCTGTTCTCTCTCTCTCTCTCTTGCTCTCTCTCTCTCTCTCTCTCTCTCTCTCTCTCTCTCTCTCTCTCTATCTACTCTCTCTCTCTTCTCTCTCTCTCTCTCCTCTCTCTCTCTCTCTCTCTCTCTCTCTCTCTCTCTCTCTCTCTCTCTCTCTCTCTCTCTCTCTCTCTCTCTCTTCTCTCTCTTCTCTCTCTCTCTCTCTCTCTCTTCTCTCTCTCTCTCTCTCTCTCTCTCTTGAGTATAGCATCTCAACCGCCACTTGTCCACTTGTATAGATAAGTAGTCAAGGGTGCATCCTGTAGCTTAGACAGATTTACTGTAGTGACACCATGATTCTTTCTGTTTGAGTGGACTTGACACCAGCCTCCGCCATTGTGTTCCTTGGCACAGATCTTGTCTCTCCACTTCAACAGAAGAGATGTCAGCTCGGTTACTAAATGTCTTGAATACTCTCAGAAATGTCTTGTGATTTATGCTAAGATTCCTGCATGCTGCTGTACCAGCTGCTCTGGAATCTTGGCATACAAGAGCGATTCTGGTGGATTCTTGTTTTGGCCGAGGATGGTTAGAGTATGTAGTGCGTGATTATATGGCTGTAGTGGAGAGTGTGTGTGTGACGGCCGGTTGTTGTCTGCACGTCAGGAGGCAGCGTGTACACACCCTCAGCACCCCCCAGCCTACTTCCAACGCCGGCTACACCAACACCCTGGCCACTCACTACCCTGAGCAAACTTCGGTGTCTCCGCCTCACTGCAGCAGCGAGAGTGTGGCGCCTCTGGACAACCTGGTGGTAGCGCCTTGTTCCTCGCCCCTCAAGGCTGACACCCCCTGCACCACCGCCCTCACAGTCCTACAGCCTGCCTCACACGCCCACGCTGCCACTCACCACGCCCATGTATCCACTCATGCGCATGCACCTACCCACGTGCACTCTTCAACGCATGCCCATGTACCCATGCACGCCCATGTAGCGGCCACACCTGATCCGACCTACACCACCCTCCCGCCCATCACACACTACTCAGGTGAGTTGTATTGCTGCACCCGCACGCCCTCTTGCATGTGTCCCGCCCGTGTGCTGGCATGTGCACTCCCAGCACGCTACATGTGCACTCTAGCACGCTACATGTCACACGACAGGCGCAGCAGTCCACTCTACAGCAGACCTAGCAGCAACACCTTCACTACTTGGTAAACAATACAACATAATGATGATCGCAGTATTTTCTTCGGACATCTCTCGTCTCACTCAAGACAAACTCAGTAGTTGTTCTTTATGTCAGTATATTACAGTATACAGCTTTTTTTTGTTCATTTCCATGGTAATTAAATTGACATGGAAAAGGATTTGAAATCAAAATTGATTACAACATCCTCAGTCAGTTCGTGAATTGTGTTCCTCTTACCGACGGTAAATGTACAGTGTACACGACAGTAACGTCAGAGTATTTTGAATTCTCTTGAACTACTTAGAAATAAAAGTCCCAAAACTCAGTGATTCCTCCATTAAGTCTCGCGTATAAGTTAATTCAACCTGGCACTAAATACGTGACTTACTCATCCAATTATTGTCATTTTTGTCTAGTCTTTGTCAGTACGAACTGTGTCATCGACGAACATTTATTATTTGTTTGTGTTATTCCTTTTTAACTGTCGGTTTATTACTGAGGGTGCAAGAACACGTCTCGTACAGACTCCTGGCAGCGAGAGCAGCGTTTCTCTCTCTTGATTAGCGGGTGGAGGATCGAACCTCCAACAACTTGAACTGGATTACTCATATGGGTTTAACATATGCCAGAAAAAAAAATTCCAAAGGTTATATATTCTTTATTTCTCATGGTCACATCTTCATCCCTCCTCCCTCCCCTTCCCATCATTATCTACCTGGCACGAGTCTTCAATTTCATTTGTACTGTAATATTCCTCCTGTACCTCACTTGTGATCCCTCTGCCCAATGTGTGTACGGGTGTGTACAGTGTGTATGGTTCTCTACAGGTACGGCCAGCATAGGAGCGATGACAGACTACACGTACACGTCTCCGTACACCCAATACTCCTCTACCTACCCTGCATACGGCTACGGCACCGGAGGGCTCCTTAGTAAGTAACTGTGAGTATTGATGTACCTTATTCTTTGGTTCCTTGTGTTGCAGTTATTACTCCCCCTGGGTGCGGAGCTTTGTCTTGAGTAGCGTTGTGTCGCCGTCTGGTAGAGGAGCTGAACGTTATTATAAGTAAGACTATGGAGTACAGGCTTTGAATTAGGTCTTCCCATAATTCAAACACAAATACGTACACTTTTTTTATAATTACAAGCATACATACGACTAAAAGAGTATAAAAAATATAAATAATGACACTATGGCTAAATATCTAATATCTCTTTCTGCTAACAATTTACATTGTGACATTCACATGCAAGTCTTTCTTTCGGTAGCTATCAGAAAACCTATACCAGTCTATGTATTCCTAAAGAATACATAGACTGCCAGTTTGATTTTGGATGTGACCTTCATTACTAACACTAGAGTAACTCTCACAAGTACTCGCAAGTACTCACAAGTACTCGCAAGTACTCACAGGTAGTCGAACAGGCAGAATGGAGGCTCTTATCTCCATTCCTCCTGGCAGAGCAGTTCACTGGCTAGTAAACTTATGTTTTGATACGCAGTCTTTTTCTCCCTCTTCCTCCTTTGTGACCAAATTTTGATACTTTAATTCTTGATGAGATGTTACTGTCTTTAATAGTCATAATCAATCTCCTTCTCATATCAGATGGTTACTTAACCTGAGAGACACATTACTGTAGCTACAGTGATTGATTCTGTACTCAGGGCTTTTTTGTAGTCATGGTGATTCTCTAGTCACGGAGGGGCTGTAGTCACGATGGTTCTGTAGTCAGAGCGTGATTTTAGTCACGGTGGTTCTATAGTCACATTTGTTTTGTAGTTATAATGGTTCTGTAGTCACGGTGGGTTGTAGTCACGACAGTTCTGTAGTCACAATGGTTCTGCAGTCACGATGGTTCTGTAGTCACGATGGTTCTGCAGTCAAGATGGTTATGTAGTTACGATGGTTCTGTAATCCAGATAGTGTTCTAGTCACGGTCTGGCTGGTCACACCCTCCTTCCTCCTTCAGATTTTTAATTTGTTATTTTTTAGTTCTTAAAATGTTAAAATTAGTTAGATTCTGTGATAGTATATGATAGATTCTTTGATTTGGTGATCCTCTTATTACTTTCTTTTCTACTT
>WNWK01000050.1:910000-983976 GCA_009830355.1 Cherax destructor
TGGCCTGAATTTTCCTCTTCACAAAATTTCGTCAGTAAAACTCAACTCTTAACAGAAACTCTATTTATAACGAGATAAGAATAATAATAATAATAATGAAATGAAAATAATGAAAATATAATGATACTAATAATAATGCAACAGTGCAAATCAGAGACTAATGACATTTTATGATGATGTAGATAGGTAGGCAAGGATCTGTGAAACGCAGTTAATTTTCAACCTAAGCATTAACAATATATATATATATATATATATATATATATATATATATATATATATATATATATATATATATATATATATATATATATATATATATATATATATATACGTATATATATATACGTATATTTTATTACATAATATAGTACAAAAGATTTAAGAGATACATTGTTGATGGCATATACAGTACACGAGGTGTGAGAGATACATGTCTAGTACATTTTGTTACATGTTTGTCACTGGTTATAATGCGAAAATCTCATCCAGCTCCTCCAAGCTGGGGCGCGTGCCCAGAATACAGCATGTATTACCCCTCTGAACAGCAGCGCTGAGTCGCTGGAACAGAAAACTAGCTGCCCTGGGATCCCTAGTTACCCTGTTGAGTCTTTTGCCCAGCTCCTTGAGGAACTTAGATGCACTCTTTTCCCATGAGCCAAGGGTCTCTGAGCCTATGGAAACAAACATATAATGATGGGCAAGTTCTCTATATTTTCTCGACTTCTGGGACTCCCTGAAGGTGGCAGCTGCCCCTCCTTCCTCCCTGGTGTATTGGAGATAGGTATCAGCCAAGGTAGATGCACATGTGTAGTCCCACACCACCTGCTTGCCGTCTGTCCAGGCTTGAAGGGTGATACCATCTGGACGCTTTTGGCTGCCATCAGATCTGCATAGTTGGGGTGGCTCTCTTATTGCTGGGCATCCAGCTGTTGTGAGGCTCCTCTTGATAATGTTTTTAACCTCTTCATGTCTTGCAATCTTTCCCTCGGATTTACGACACACAAGACCATGATACCCGAATCGGTCTGCTGCTTCACTGCCACAAATACACCTGTGTTCGGCGAGAATAGGGGCGGCAAGTCGAAGGGCAACACCAATGCGGATGGTCTGTGGGCCGAGGCGTGTGCCAAGGCTGGAGTTGGGAACAGCCAAAAAAAAGTCCCCTGCATGAGGAGCTCTCACTGCAAGGAGGCGGGCTCTATCCTTCCCTGACACACTCTGACGCATTGCTGAGGCTATATTCTCTACTATTGGGCCATCCCAGTGCGACTGCTTGTAGTTGTTGGAGGAAGCAGGCCTGGTTTCAGAGCCTGTTAGATTATCCCAGATCCTGGCTCCATCAACGAACTTCTGGTCATGGATTCCAATCGTGTCCCTAAGATGTTCAGGGATAATTGCTGCTACAAGCCCTCTGGATGCAATGCATGAAGACAGGAAAGCAGGTGAGCAATCTGAGATGACTTGCGGACACCAATGCCTCCTAGTCTGACTGGGAGTGTAGCTTGGTCCCACTGCCCATCTTCTAGAGTAAGGTTAAGTACTTTAGTAAAGATCTGCCTATATATATATATATATATATATATATATATAATAGGATAGGGTCCACCTCTGGTGCAAATTGTGGGACCCATAGCCTCGAGAAGTGGATAAAAAAGCTTCAAGGAAGAATATTTGGATTTCTTCCTGAAGCCATTTGAATATTCCACTTCCCCTACCACCCCATCTTTTCTTTCTATATATACATATATATAAACTTTATTTCAAGACAAAATACATTGACAAAATACTTTGACAAAATACATTGACAAGAATACAATAGGGAGTAAAACAACATAGATAACAACTCAGAGCTACATGTAAAATACTTCGTCCAGCTCCCCGGCAGTGGGCCGCGTGCCCAGAATGCTGCAGGCATTTTCCCTCTGGATCGCAACACTGAGTCTCTGAAAGAGGAAGCTGGTCGCCCTGTGGTCCTTGGTTTCTATGATGAGTTTTTCGCCCAGCTCTTTCAGAAACTTTAGAGCACACTTGTCCCATGCTCCATGGGTCTCCGACCCTATTGGGATGAAGTTATAGTAAGGGGGAAGGCCTTTATATTTGCGAGTCTTCTGGGTCTCCCTGTGGCTGGCAGCTCCACCCCCTTCGGCTACGGAGTATGGCAAGTAGGTGTCTGCCATTGTGGCAGCACAGGTGTAGTCCCAAGCAATCTGCTTACCATCCTTCCAGGGTAGCATAGTGGCTCCATCAGGACGCTTTTGACTTCCATCAGACCTCTGCACTTGGGGTTCCAGTTGAGCTGGGCAACGGGCTGTGGCGAGGCTTCTCTTTATGATGTCATATATATATATATATATATATATATATATATAATTTTTTTTATTAATACATCGGCCGTTTCCCACCAAGGTTGGGTGACCCGAAAAAGAAAAACTTTCACCATCATTCACTCCATCACTGTCTTGCCAGAGGCGCACTTACACTACAGTTATAAAACTGCAACATTAACACCCCTTCTTCAGAGTGCAGACACTGTACTTCCCATCTCCAGGACTCAAGTCCGGCCTGCCGGTTTCCCTGAATCCCTTCATAAATATTACTCTGCTCACACTCCAACAGCACGTCAAGTCCTAAAAGCCATTTGTCTCCATTCGCTCCTAACACGCTCACGCATACTTGTTGGAAGTCCAAGCCCATCGCACACAAAACATCCTTTACCCCCTCCCTCCAACCTTTTCTAGGCCGACCTCTACCCCGCCTTCCCTCCACTACAGATTTATACACTCTCGAAGTCATTCTATTTTGTTCCAACCTCTCTACATGTCCGAACCACCTCAACAACCCCTCCACAGCCCTTTGGATAATAGTACATATAATAGTCTCACAAGAATGAAGCCTCACACAGTCTCACGAGAATGAAGCCTCACACAGTCTCACGAGAATGAAGCCTTACACAGTCTCGCAAGAATGAAGCCTCACTCATTCTCGCAAGAATGAAACCTAACTCATTATCGCAAGTGTGAAGCCTAACTCAGTCTCGCAAGAGTGAAGCCTCACTCAGTCTCGTAAGAATGGAGTTTCACTTATTCCAGCAGGAATCAAGCTTCACTCAGTCTCGCAAGAATGAAGCCTCACTCAGTCTCGCAAGAATGAAGCCTCACTCAGTCTCGCAAGAATGAAGCCTCACTCAGTCTCGCAAGAATGAAGCCTAACTCAGTCTTGCAAGAATGAAGCCTCACTCAGTCTCGCAAGAATGAAGCCTCACTCAGTCTCGCAAGAATGAAGCCTAACTCACCAACGACTCGCTAGTGATTACGAGGTGTGTATACAGAGGTGTGTATCTCTGTGTGACCTGTGAGAGAGTATTGCAATCCATATTTTCGGTACAAAAGTTTTCTTGGACATTAGTGTGTGTGTGTATGAAGTGGCCGTAATGATCTACGTACAATCAACTGGCATCATAATTTAATTAGTGAAGACACTGATAGAGTGGTGAGAAAGATTTCAGGGACAGATCAGCGCCAATAGATCTGTTCCTGTTAACCAGTGCTGGAAGTTTAGTGAGGTTATCCCCACTTATACTTCTCAAGGAAGGTACCTTAGTGCCGCTGAAGGATTCCTGATTCAAGAAATCTGACTTATCCATCCTCTCCTTGAGTTTTTAACCTTAATGCCTCTCATTCCTCCGAGCCCTCTTTGACCCCTACAGATTTAGCGTTCTTCACCCACCAACCACCACCTATGAATGTAATGTAAAAATACATCACACACGTACAAACACTTGCATGCAAAGCATCAGACCTGAGATAGATTGACGAGGATCCATATTTTCAAGGTAAGTGCTTATTTGAAAATTTACTTGTTGGTAAATATTTTGTGAAAAAAATATTTAAAGGGATTATTCTCATTTTTTCAAAGTTTTTAGAGGGAGAGGGGGGAAGGTCCATCTACCCCTGAAAAGGGCCCTTCACTGCTGCCTACTTCCAGGACTAGCTTCTCTGGGAGCCTTGTCAGGGAAGCTGATATCCGTCGTTCCCGATAACAGCTGATGGTTCGTAGCTGGTGGTCGTCTGGATGCCCACTTGTGTGCTAGAATCACTAGGCTTATATCTGTGTCCTCTGGCTACAGGAAGTTCAGAAGCAGGGTGAAAACGACCTGAAGCATATTCACTAGCGTCGATCCTTTGCCCAATGCAAGCTGGAAAGCATGCATTGGGTCTGAGTCGTCCTTAGGCCCTAAGAAAGATTATTACATAAGAACATAAGAACATAAGAAAGGAGGAACACTGCAGCAGGCCTGTTGGCCCATACTAGGCAGGTCCTTCACAATCCGTCCCACAAACAGAATATTTGCTCAACCCAATTTTCAATGCTACCCAAGAAATAAGCTTTGACAATTCTACCCACTCATGCGCGAGTCCCACTCAAATCCAACCCCTCTCACTCATGAATTTATCCAACCTAAATTTGAAACTACCCAAGGTCCTAGCTTCAATAACCCTACTAGGCAGACTGTTCCACTCATCAACTACCCTATTTCCAAACCAATACTTTCCTATATCCTTTCTAAATCTAAACTTATCTAACTTGAATCCATTATTGCGGGTTCTCTCTTGGAGAGATATCCTCAAGACCTTATTTATATCCCCTTTGTTAATACCCATTTTCCACTTGTATACCTCGATCATGTCTCCCCTCATTCTACGTCTTACAAGTGAATGTAATTTTAGGGTCTTCAATCTTTCTTCGTAAGGAAGATTTCTAATGCTATGTATTAATTTAGTCATTCTACGCTGAATGTTTTCTAACGAATTTATGTCCATTCTGTAATATGGAGACCAGAACTGAGCTGCGTAATCTAGGTGAGGCCTTACTAATGATGTATAAAGCTGTAATATAACCTCTGGACTTCTGTTGCTAACACTTCTTGATATAAATCCCAGTAATCTATTTGCCTTATTACGTACGCTTAGGCATTGCTGTCTTGGTTTAAGGTTGCTGCTTACCATCACCCCCAAGTCCTTCTCGCAATCTGTATGGCTAAGTTCTACGTTATTTAACTTATAAGTGCTTGGGTTATGGACACTCCCAAGCTTCAGAACCTTGCATTTATCTACATTGAACTGCATCTGCCACTTTTCTGACCAGGAATTGAGTCTGTCTAAATCCTCCTGAAGTTCCCTGACATCTACGTTAGAATCAATTATCCTACCTATCTTCGTGTCGTCGGCGAATTTGCTTATATCACTAGTAATTCCCTCATCAAGGTCATTGATATATATTATAAATAACAACGGGCCTAAGACTGATCCCTGTGGAACACCACTTGTTACAGATCCCCACTCGGATTTAACCCCATTTATGCACACTCTCTGCTTCCTATTGGTGAGCCATGACTCGATCCATGACAGCACTTTTCCCCCAATGCCATGAGCTGCCACTTTCTTTAACAGTCTCTGGTGCGGTACTCTATCAAAAGCCTTACTAAAGTCTAAATAAATAAATAAATAAATAAATAAGTCCTTGTAGCAGTCCTAGGAGTGCTGGTCCTTTTGTCTCCAGCAGGGACAGTTCGCTGAATGCTCCACCTCGTAAGGAAAAATTCGACGCTTCCCTCTCAGTGCAGGTCATCTAAAATTAACGTAAAGGAGTCTGGTTCTCAGACCTCAGAAGTGGTCTCATCCTCAGAGGAAATAAATTACCCCTTCCTGGAGGACCTGGCCCTCTACAACCGGTTTCAAGTTCTTGATAATGACTCTGAGGAATCTTTGAGGACTATATCTGTGACTCAGTATCTGGCTGTAACAATAAAACACCCAGATTCTTTTTCGTAGATTTCCCTTCATGGACATTAATGTATTCTCTCATGCAATGAAACTGTCGGGGTATTAGGCACATATTAAAGACATTCGTGTCCTCTTTCAAAACTATGATTTATTAGTGTTATGTATGCAGGAGAGTAAACTCTGAGCAATGGCGTTGTCCTTGGATTATACCTTTGATTTTTATGCCTCTGCATCCACTCCTGGCACAGTTGCAAGAGTATCTTGGTTCAAGTTATCTGTCAAGTCCATCTCCACTCCTACCTGCAAGCTGTGGTGATCATAATGAGTTTGCCTTTGCAGGGAGACCTGACCATGTCCTCTCGGTACTTCCTTCCAGTTTGGGTTTTACACCACTTTGCTGTTGCTGACCTATTTTGTCAACTACCTTTCCCATTCCTCTTCTTGGGTGACTAAAGTTCACCACTCTCTAGGATGTGAATTGCTCTGTGCAGGACAGGAGGGTGTTTTGAAGATCTTACAGACTCCATTGGATGTTATCACCCTGAATGATATGTAACCATCCTATCAGCGTTCAAAAGAATACCTTGTCAAGCATAAATCTTTGTCCCGGATTTGAGTATCTGGACTTCAGATGGTCTGTTCGAATGGTGGTGATCATTTACCTCTCCTAGAGCGTTCGGGATCCTTTTTCCAAGCTTGCCCTACGTAGTGAAAGCTGGAGGTAAACAGAAATCTCTTGTACCCTTGGCGATTTCTGAGGTATGCAGCTGCTCTTGACCATTTCGTTAGTGTTGCCTTTTGGCAGGAAGAGGATCGCATTCCAAGGTCAGGTGACTTGATGTTTCGTCTGCTTCTCCCTTGGTGAATTAACTCCAGTAATCCTCCTCGATAGATATGGAATATCTGAAAGGTCTGGGAAGTAGTCCAAGATCTAATGCCCAACTTTCTCCATCCAGGGAAGGTAAGTGACAACCCTTCGGAGGTAGCCAACACCATTGATGGGGGCTTCTCTAGTATCGGGAACTTCAGTCTAGAGTCCTCGGCCGGGAGGCTTTGGGAGGCGGTCACTTTGTTCATTGTAATCTGTTGCTTAGGATAGGGTAGTTGCCATCAGCCTTGTCGACATCGTCCATAATGGTTCATGAGTCCATGGGCAAACCAGGGTGTGGGAGGCTACACTGGAGTCCATGGGCAAACCAGGGTGTGGGAGGCTACAGTGGAATCCATGGGCAAACCTAGGTGTGGGAGGCTACACTGGAGTCCATGGGCAAACCATGTTTTCTGTACATTAAGTAGGAAGCATAAGTCGTAACTAATGCTCTCGAGAGAGAGGTAAGGAGAAAGTGTGTGACCCAACAGTATGACACTGACTGTCAAAGAGAGAGAGGATGGTAGCTATAGTGATCTCCGGTGAGGACTCTCACTGAGCACAGTTACAAAAGAGGTCCTTGTGTTCACCGAGGAGCTCCACGCAGTTCTCGATGTTCTCGTCCTCATAACTGGCTTAGTTGGATCTCAGTTCACCGTCTACTCACATTCACAATGTGCTGCTTTGTTTGCCCTGGCACAGTTTGCTTCTCTCCACCTTGTTTGCCCTCAAAGGAGACACCCTGATCGGGATCAAAGAAGGTTTACTGAGCCTCTGAATGCATTCCATGCCCCAGGGACCACATAACCTCTATAGGTTTAGCATTTTCCTTTGTGGTTCAAAAGTTTCAGGTGTGGTTAGCCAATCTGCACACGTGGCACAATTATGTAGAGCTTTACAAATGCCTGGGCCAAATGCCTGGGCCATGTAGCAAGCTTCTGGCCTGTGGTGACTGTGAACCACATAGATATGACTTTGGGCAGTGGCAGTCTCTGTGGGCCCTACAGACTAGGAGTAGGTTATACAGTGCTTGGCAGTAAGTAGGTTTTTGGACCTCAAAAAGAGTCTTGACTTTGAAACGACTTTGGCGATTGAGGATCAAGCACACACGCGCGCATCCACACACATCTAGCCCATAACTGCCTGTATAGCTGAATGTGGACCATATTTTAACTGTTTGCCCACGGCTTTGACCCTTTCGCTTCCGTTATAGTTCTTAGAATTGCCGGATTCAAGAACTGTTAGGAGAGTCCTTTGACAGGAGGAAGCGAACCCAGTAGCAGCCAACAGATGTGGGGCGAAGAGTTGAGACTAGATTCGTACATCCACATACAGGTGAGTACACACAGATTCACTCTGAGATAATGAGTTAGATACAAATACGTGTTAACTCTGTTGCTTCAAGATGCTACAGACCTCAAAGTGGTATATCACTTTGAGCTATCACTAGACTGTGACTTTAAGTGGCCCATATCATACCGCACTAAATAGATATCACCCGAATAGCATACAGACAAGATAGTTATTTATCATGGTTTGAATGAAACTCTGGGCAGGAGACATCCTGCCAGCTCCCTCGTTTTATCAACATGCCTTCTAATATTGACGGTAATATATCAGTGACGTACATTGAAAAAAAAAATTAAACTGTGTAATATATAAGCTTTATTTGACACGCCTCTTGTCTACATACTTTATAAAATGATATTTTTTTTCTAAGAAATTTGTTTGCCTCCTTTGGATTTAACCTGTTATCCATTAAATTTTAATCTAGATATTGTACCTGAGCGTTAGGTGTGACCCGGGGGAATGAGGCTCCCGGGGGCAGCATCCATCCTTCCAATGGCTGTACCAGAATTTAGCTCTGTCTCTGAATTCCCTAATGTGATCACTCCAGCCGCAGATTCTCTCGCAGGATCACGGTTGTGTAATATAAATTATTTCCCACGGAAGGCAGGAACGAATATAACTGACTCGGGAAGACAGAGATATGTGATGCTCAAGTCATCATCACGACTCATTGGCCATAAAACATGTCTAGAATGATTATATTATGCAGCAGTTGATTCTGTGTATCCCGATAGATACTCGCCAAACTTATGAGTGATTTTTTTGGGGGTTCGAAATCTAATTTGGCAGAGAGACAGCGAAAATTTACAGATCTCCTAATTGTATTAAACTATAGTGATCATGTCGTAGACTTAAGGTAACCCATGAAAATGTTCCACCCAAATTGTAAACTGAATGAAATACTTTGTTACTGGAGTCCAGAGCCCTGGCTAGGAGGAAGGATAGAAATGGATTGACCGAAACGTCGTGGTAAGCTCTTCTCTCCTATGTGCGGGTTATTTGTGTATTGTTCCAGTCACGGTATTGTGCCTTTTTATGTTATTTAATGGATGGAAAGGTGGGAGGAGGGAGTCAAGCCACTTTCGATTTTTTACTTAGTGTGAACCCTAAATTAATTTAACGTGATCATGAAATTTAAAGAGTGAGCATGGCTGAGTGCCTTCACTCACACGTACACAGGTGTCGTCTACATGCATAGCTGAGTGCCTTCACTGACACAAACGTACACAGGTGTCGTCTACATGCATTGCTGAGTGCCTTCACTGACACACACGTACACAGGTGTCGTCTACATGCATGGCTGAGTGTCTTCACTGACACACACGTACACAGGTGTCGTCTACATGCATGGCTGAGTGCCTTCACTGACACACACGTACACAGGTGTCGTCTACATGCATGGCTGAGTGCCTTCACTGACACACACGTACACAGGTGTCGTCTACATGCATGGCTGAGTGTCTTCACTGACACACACGTACACAGGTGTCGTCTACATGCATGGCTGAGTGCCTTCACTGACACACACGTACACAGGCGTCGTCTACATGCATGGCTGAGTGCCTTCACTGACACACACGTACACAGGCATGGCTGAGTGTTCGGTGTCGAGATAATTTCTTTTTCCGGTAACAATTTCATAGTTATGTGATGCAGATCAGATATTTTGAAAGCTCAAAACAGGAGATGTTAGCAGGTGGTAATACTTATAAACAAACAGGTGAAGGCTTCCTGGCGCCGCTCTCATAATTGTCAGTATAAAATATCAGCAAATGTAAAATAACACATGAGCAGTATTAAGCCATTTCATTGAGGAAACTTTTCGCCACGAATGGCGAAACGTTTCCTAAATAAACCAAAATAACCTAATACTACACATGTCTTATTTCAGTTATTGTAGTTTCTTTCAGAAGTATTTTCCAGCACCTCGCAAGCAATGGTGTGACACAAGCAACTCTAGCTCGGGAAGGGAAAAAGATGATCAGTTTACCTTTGCCTTGGCATGAGGAACAATCTTTTCCTAGCTTTTAGCCGAAGAACCCAGCAACTACCATGTCAGCTTAAATGACTGGGATATTTTCTCTCACGAAAATTTGCTTCTGGAGGAATAGGTAAAGGATTGGTGGTGGGGAGTCCCAAGATAAGACAACCAATATTTAGAGGATTTAACACCCTATATTTAGAAATCAGGTAATCCTATACTCTTAACTCAAATTGGAAAATCTTATCTTAATCTGACATGTACATCAGAGGTCAAAATACAATGAACATTTGTTTGGAAACATCATAACGTGGGTATTAATTATCTAATAGTTTATATGTATTATATATATATATATATATATATATATATATATATATATATATATATATATATATATCGTGCCGATTAGGTAAAACTGGTCAATTAGCAAGAACTCATCTTAAATTAAGTCCTTTCTAAAATTTTCTCTTATACGTTTAAAGATATATTTTTTTTCATTTATGTTAATGTAAAAATTTATAATTTTGTACCAAGAGAAACTTTGAAAACCTACCTAACCTTATTACAACAAGCGCAATTTAATTTAGCCTAACCCAACTAAATATATTTTAGATACGTTAACAATAATTTAATAATAAACAAACACAATGAAATATATTTTTTTCTTTAGGTTCAGAATGATATTTGCGAAATTATTGCATACACAAATTTTCGCTTGTCCTATATGGCAAGAGGAGCGTTGCTATTTAAGCCAAAATCGCAAGTTTTACCTAATCGGCACGACATATATATATATATATATATATATATATATATATATATATATATTATATATATATACTATATATATATATATATATATATATATATATATATATATACTATAATATTTATCAAATATATATGTATATATAATATATCATCTCATTTCAAAACCCCAGCTCTGTCTCCCATATATTTAGTTCCAACATTCGCTTAATCTGTGGTCCAACAAATACTTTTGTAAGTAGATAACTGATACCAAAGTTTCAGTAAATTTCACTTTTTGAAAAAGAGATGTTGGAGTCTCGATACTGGGTGTTTAAGGACCTAAGTCCCAGGTTGTGATCAAGTTTTTGCTGATTAAGAAAATGTGGAGATGTGTTACAGCGAGTCACTGAACTTAACAGCCATTTCAGGCGATGGAGTTTCCACTTCTGAAGTCACTTTCAAAGAAGGCTAGCTGGGAGTTAGCAATCTTCAGTATGAAACAAAGGCAAAAGATGGATAAACAATAGACAATTCATCAATTTTTTTTTATATTTTAGTATATATGAATGTAGCAGTCATGTGATTTGCTACTCTCCTCAAATTCAAGGACTTTCTAATGGCATACATCTACCCGAAATGTTTTGCATAACAATGGGCTATCTACAAAGTAGTTTATACATGTTAATCGCCCTAATTGTATAATACACAATTATAAAGTTATAGAGAAACAAATTTTGTTTTGCCACGTAACTATCCTAATTCTGATCGACAGTAACCACAGTAGACGTGAGGTGACCATGATGTATTTTTACCAGCAGACATTTCAAAATACCATCATATGAAATGGTAAAAAATTGACAGGGTCGATTCTGTGCGTCATGTGTGTGTAATCAGTGTAGACGCCGCAGATGAAACAGACCGAATCTAGAGACTCTCTACATAAATATTTAAAAATAAAAAATAATGATGTTAAATATAAATATTTTAAGAAATATCTGGAATACAAGAAAATGTTGTGCTGAAATACATAGAAAAAGTGAAAAATGCTAATATATTTTTTTTTAAACAAACGACACTTAAATAAACGGAGTGCTTGGCTGGTAATTATCTTACCTTACTTATCAAAGAAACTCAGAAAAGTTTAACACTATTCTTAGTGTTATTTGATGGAAGAGATGTTTCACTGGGATGGACTAAAGGTCATGGGAAGAATGAGATTTAAGTTTGATCCAAGGAAGGAAATAGCTCTTATTTCTTGTAACGAGACCCCTTCACCTACATCAAAGGCAACCTTCCCCCCCCCCAGCTTGAAGGATACTGCAAGAGAAATATAATACAATCTTAGTAAAGTATCTAATATACTTGTTTCTCTTGATGTGCGTGGCTACACTTGCAGTGCACTCAGCTCACATACTGAATGCTCGTAGATCGATCCCCGGCATGGGTGGAAACGTTGGGCATGTTTCCTTACACCTGCTGTCCCTGTTCACCTAGCAGTAAGTAGGTACCTGGTGTCTGATTGTTGTGGGTTGCATCCGGTAGGGGGTAGCATACCTTTGATAGGGCTGGACTTTGCAATGAGCTGAGGCAGGATAATAATTCTTAGCCTGTAAAATTTATCTTTGTAAAAATAAGGCGTCTAGGGATCGCCTTGATGCTCTTGAATGGTTCTTGATCCACAGAACTGAATTTAGTCTCTAGGCGCTGTATGATCTCTACGGGTTTAGCGCCCCACACCCCTTCCCTCCCTTCATGAATGCAGGAGTAACTAAGAGCTGGGTATACCTTACCCATGCTTATAGCTTCCATCTTTATACATTCTGCGTTCCATGGGGACCTGTTAATTGTCAATAATGAATAATTATCTTATACCAATTATTGTGCAACAGTTATTCAGTTACACTGGACAGTAACAACAAAATTTTGTCCCTGAGGTATTAGTTATAACTTTGTCAAATTCGAGTACGTTGATTTAGAATTTGAAATCAGAATTAATCCAACACGAAGGGATTTTTAGTTACAGAAAAAAAAATGTTAGTGAATGTTTAATGTATTTTGAGTATTGCTGACGACAATCGAATATTTTACTGAATTTTATATGAATTTGCTTGGAAAAAAAATGTTTTTTTCTATTCCATAAATAAAAATCTTAACGTATTAATTCTAATTTCATATATGGAATCATAATACTCGAGAAATTAAAAGACTTACTTTTATTTCTATATCAGACGAAAATATTTTTTTTTTTTTTTTTTTTTTTTTTTGCAACGGTTTTGACCTCTAGTCTTGGGACAACACCCATCGCCATTAAGCAAACAATGAACTTCTTAAAAATAACTGTAAACAACTTGTCCTCCCATGCTAATAAAGTTGTTTTACATAGGATTGTACTCCAGCCATGGAAAGAAAACAAAATACGAAAATTCTGTTATTCTCGCGCATCAGCTTCCCACTAGATTATTAATGATCTTAATTTTTAACGGGGTGGACGGGTAAGCCAGCGGAAGGCCTCGGTCAGATGACCAAAAGCTCCAGTGGCGGGTCATCGTATGACTAAGACCCGCGTTAGGAAACACTTGTCCTGTTTTCTAACGAATCTTACCTAACTTAACATCAAGTTCCTGAATACCCGAGGCCTACCTACCTGGAGGGTATTCCGGGGATCAACGCCCCGCGGCCCAGTCCCTGACCAGGCCTCCCGGTGGATCAGGGCCTGATCAACCAGGCTGTTACCGCTGGCCGCACGTAGTCCAACGTACGAGTCACAGCCCGGCTGTTCCGGTGCTGACTTTAGGTATCTGTCCAGCTCCCTTTTGAAGACAACCAGGGGTCTATTGGTAATTCCCCTTATGGCTGGTGGGAGGCTGATTAACAGTCTTGGGTCCCGGACACTTATTGTGTTTTCTCTTAGTGTACTAATGGCGCCCCTACTTTTCAATGGGGGTATGTTGCATCGCCTACCAAGTCTTTTGCTTTCGTTGGGAGTGATTTCTGTGTGCAGATTAGGGACCAGTCCCTCTAGGATTTTCCAGGTGTAGATTATGATACATCTCTCTCGCCTGCGCTCCAGTGAGTACAAGTCAAGTTCTTCCAGGCGTTCCCAGTAGTTAAGGTGTTTGATGGAACTTATATGTTCAGTAAAGGCTCTCTGTATTTTCTCTAGATCTGCAATTTCACCTGCCTTGAATGGAGATGTTAATGTACAGCCTAGAGTGAACAAGTGATTTAAAAAGGATCATCATTCCCTTGGCATCTCTCGTCTTGAATGTTCTCATTATCCATCCTATCAGTTTCCTCGCAGATGTGATAGTGGCACTGTTGTGGTCCTTGAAGGCGAGATCCTCAGACATTACCATTAACAGGTTCTTCACATTACTTTTCCGCTCTATTGTGTGATTAGAGATTGTAGTATACTCAGTTCTATCTATTATTTCCTTCAGTTTTCAATAACGGAGTATAGTTGGAATTTGTCTTCATTGAACATCATATTGTTCTCCGTTGCCCATTGGAAAACTTGGTTTATATCTTCTTGAAGATTTGCCGTGTCCTCTGATATGAGGATGAAGAACAGGATAGGGGCGAGTACTGTGCCTTGTGGAACAGAGCTCTTCACTATGACAGCTTCCGATTCAACTCTGTTTACCATTACTCTTTGTGTTCGATCTGTTAGAAAGTTGAAGATCCATCTGTCCACTTTATTTCTTTAGCACGCATTGTGTGTGCTATTACACCATGATCGCACTTGTCAAAGGCTTTTGCAAAATCTGTGTATAGTACATCTGCATTCTGTTTGTTTTCCATTGCATCCAAGAACATATCGTAGTGGTCCAGTAGTTGCGAGAGGCAGGAGCGACCTGCTCTGAACCCATATTGCCCTGGATTGTGCAATTGTTGAGAGTCCAAGTGGTTTGCAATCCTGCTTCTTAGAACTCTTTCAAAGACTTTTATGTGGGACGTTAAAGCTATTGGTCTATAGTTCTTAGCTATTGCTTTGCTGCCACCTTTATGGAGTGGGGCTGTATCCATTGTTTTTATTGACTGTGTCTATGCTCCTTCTCCATAGCATACTTATAGCCCGTGAGAGGGATTTCTTGTAGTTCTTAATGAACACAGTTCCACGAGTCTGGGCCTGGGCTAAGTGCATGGGTATGTTGTCAATGGCTTTCTCAAAGTCTAGTGGAGTTAAGGTTATGTCAGAAATTTGACATACATTGACAGGGTGTTGAGGCTCATTCATGAAATAATTATTCGGATTGTCTATCTTTAGACTGATTAGTGGCTCACTGAACACAGTCATATTGAGATTTCTGTATCTCACTCATTTCTTGTCATTTGTGTAGGATCCATCTTGTCTGAGCAGGGGCCCCATACTAGATGTGGTTTTTGTCTTGATTTTGGCAAATGAAAATAAATACTTCGAGTTCCTATTAATTTCACTAATCGCTTTTAGCTCGACTTGTCTCTCCTGGATCCTGTATTAGTCCTTTAATAAGCTCAATATTTTCCACTTCCCTGGTTAGAGCTTCCTTCCGATAGAATGATATAATGCACGGAGAGCTTGACAAATGCAGATGGAAGCTTGGATGGTCATCCTGGGATGTAATTCCTCAAAATTTCACAAATACAGCAGGAAGTAATCATTCACAGCATTAGAGAACTTACAACTAAAATTAATACCTAGTACCGACTTTAAAATACATAAAAAGCCGTGTAAACTTTCGGCAAAACATTTGAGCGTCTTCCTTCAATTGCATAATAAAAACTTAGCTCGAAATCAACAATATTCAGTCTTTTCAAGAAAATAAAAGCTGAATTTAGCACTTTTCGACTCTTCCCTCATTCGCTTCTCTCCCTTAGAAATTAACTGAAGAAAAGCCTAAGTTTTCATCTTAAAAGTATGATGTCATAAGTGTAATACTCTAGTCACATAGCTTCTTTCCAAATACACACTGAGGTTTCTCCCGACCAACGAACCTGTTACTGCCGGAAATACTGTTGCTGTGCCACGATGCGATGGCTCCTACCTTGAGAATGAGGCTCTCATAAATAATTAGGCTTCCACCCTCGTAAGCCGTATGGTTTGCTCTACTAATTACGTCTAAGCTTGTTTACACTCAGAATTGAGACCTTAGACACCAGCGACACTTACAAATGCACAAAACTCATAAAACTGTAATATCCTTCTGTGAAGCCAAGCACAGGCAGAACAAAGGCACAAAAGAATAGTTAACTTATAATGAGTCGGGTTATTTTTCTTCCATGGTTTTCGCGCTATGACATGAGAATGTCTCTGAAGTTCAAAGTGAACTCTGGTGTATCTTTCTTTTAAAGGAAGGTTCAGATTGGTATTGAACTGCGTAGGTACCAGTTTTGTATATAAAAAAAAATATTTTTCAACAGTAATACTCATTCCTCTTAAAAAAATATTCACTGTAGTATAAGACTGTGTAAGTGCAAATTGACTAATTTCCGAACGACTTAAAAAAAAAATGGGGATTATTGGTTTCTCTGCAATAACTGGATGATGTCCTTTTCTGATTGATTGATTTTGTTCAAAGTTCACATTATTATTAGGCTGTGTAGGTGTCAATTTGAAAATTTATTTCACCCATAAACTGCTCATTGTTGGCCCTAAAGGTGTGCCAGAACACTCTGGCTATTTTAAAATTTTCTTTAAATATACTATGGTTATTTAGAAGATTGTAGAGCATTAAAAACAAAAAAAATACGAAAAGAAATCTTGAAAATAAAAAAAATCCCTCTGTGGTGTGATGAACTTTAAAAATTTACTCAAGGCTTCCCTTAGGTAATAATGAACATAAAGGTAAATTTATATCCAGTTTTTTTTCGAATAAATTCAGTTTTATTTTTTCTTACTAGGCTGAAAAACAAAACCAAAAAAAATGAAGAGACATCCATAAAAAAAATCTGAGGTTAAACAAATGTTAGTTGACTTATTATCGTTCGACCTAAAACTCCTGGGATTCTTCAAGGTGTTGTTCTTCAGCTCCAGGCCTCCTAGGAGGGTTAAGCCGTATCGTCTGCCTCGAAGAACTTGGAAACTGCTAATAAGCCTATTGCTTGCGTTGACCTACAAGGCTGAGGTTATGAGAGATAACAGATACTTCTTGATCGAAACACATCTAGGTGTTATTAACTTCACGGGGCAATGCATGACACTCATAAGGGTCATGCAGCGTCTGGAAATTGGGCAGCCATCAGTCGTGATCTAAGGCAGCGAGGCGTAATTCCTTCAGTGGTAGAATGATCTGTCATTAATGGCACAGACAGTTACTGGTCCCTATGATAACTTAGTGTTCTTGTAGTTGATGTTTTGACAGAGTTGGGTTCCAGCTTCTGTACCTCCTAAGGATGACATGTGCAACACTTGGGTATCTTTATTATGAGAACATTTCGCCCCACAGTGGCTCATCAAGAGTGATGGATTTATTACATCGACTCCAGCCTGAGGGACTGATTATCTCAAACTCCTTCTGATCTTCAATATTCTTTTTTTATATTGGACTGATGAAGCCACTGAGTGGCGAAACGTTTCCATAATAAAGATACCCAAGTATCGCACATGTCTAGTTTATCACCTTGTCGGTTCTCTGAACCATTTATCTACTTATCTATTTATCTACTTACCTCTTGAGGAAGACGATTTTCAGCTCCTTTTGTGTCTTGAGCAAGTGATAGGCTTCTTGTTGTTGAGCTAAAGCTCTTGAACATCTCTTGGACCCTCGTGGAAAGGTTAAATTATACCTACTAGGCCTCTTGCAAAAGTTGAGCTATAACTTCTCTAGGATTTTGAGTTACAGCTACTAGGCCTATTAGGTGCATGGAGGTACAGAGGCTTGTTATGGTACAGAGGCTTATGGTACGGAGGCTTATGGTACGGAGGCTTATGGTACGGAGGCTTATGGTACGGAGGCTTATGGTACGGAGGCTTATGGTACGGAGGCTTATGGTACGGAGGCTTATGGTACGGAGGCTTATGGTACGGAGGCTTATGGTACGGAGGCTTATGGTACGGAGGCTTATGGTACGGAGGCTTATGGTACGGAGGCTTATGGTACGGAGGCTTGTTATGGTGCAGAGGCTTGTTATGGTGCAGAGGCTTGTTATGGTACGGAGGCTTGCTATGGTACGGAGGCTTGTTATGGTGCGGAGGCTTGTTATGGTGCGGAGGCTTGTTATGGTGCGGAGGCTTGTTATGGTGCGGAGGCTTGTTATGGTGCGGAGGCTTATGGTACGGAGGCTTGTTATGGTACGGAGGCTTGTTATGGTGCGGAGGCTTGTTATGGTGCGGAGGCTTGTTATGGTGCGGAGGCTTGTTATGGTGCGGAGACTTGTTATGGTACGGAGGCTTGTTATGGTACGGAGGCTTGTTATGGTACGGAGGCTTGTTATGGTGCGGAGGCTTGTTATGGTGCGGAGGCTTGTTATGGTACGGAGGCTTGTTATGGTGCGGAGGCTTGTTATGGTACGGAGGCTTGTTATGGTGCGGAGGCTTGTTATGGTGCGGAGGCTTGTTATGGTGCGGAGGCTTGTTATGGTGCGGAGTCTTGTTATGGTGCGGAGTCTTGTTATGGTGCGGAGTCTTGTTATGGTGCGGAGTCTTGTTATGGTGCGGAGTCTTGTTATGGTACGGAGGCTTGTTATGGTACGGAGGCTTGTTATGGTACGGAGGCTTGTTATGGTACGGAGGCTTGTTATGGTACGGAGGCCTGTTATGGTACGGAGGCTTGTTATGGTACAGAGGATTATGATAAAGGCTTGTTATGGTACAGAGGATTGTTATGGTACAGAGGCTTATGGTACAGAGGCCTGTTATGGTACGGAGGGCTGTTATGGTACGGAGGGCTGTTATGGTACGGAGGGCTGTTATGGTACGGAGGGCTGTTATGGTACGGAGGCTTGTTATGGTACGGAGGCTTATGGTACGGAGGCTTGTTATGTGATACTGGGCAGCCTCGTCTCTGATCCCATAGCGACCACTACACTTGTTGTTATCAGGTCTCCCGAGAAAGAGGATACCTGTAGTGGTGGTTGGATTTTCTGCTTCTTCAAAGGTTTTGTTAGGTTAGGTAAGGTTCGTCAGGAAACAGGACAAGTGATTCCTGAAGAGGGTCTTAGATGATGACCCGCCGTTGGAGCTTTCAGTCATCTGACCGAGGCCTTCCGCTGGCTTACCGGTCCACCCCTTTAAAATTTATGGCCAGTTATAACCATTTAGTTATTTTTCAAGGGTTTTGTGCATTAACTTGAACTCTTCTCCTGAGTAACTTAAACGTTTAGCGCTGATATATCGTACCTAAAGAAAGGTTTTGATTATTACTGGACTGTGCAGGTGATAGGTTTTTCAGTTTTATTAAAAATTAAAGTGCCGTCAATGTAAGATTTTTTGTGTGGGGGGACTTGATGACACTACAGTGAAGATATCGTCAAGTATTTCATTAAGGATTCATCAATTGCAAGAGCTTCAGAGACTTCATTCTAGCAGAGTTAGTTTCTGTTACCTAATATTACCTATTCTAAACGTCTTTAGACTAAAAATACTGATGCATCTGACCCAAAGAAAAGTTAAAAACAGCTTTAGGATATTTAGATACAAATTTGCAAGCTTTATAACATTTAAAGTGGGGAATATTGCGTCTTTAAACCAAACTTCAGACTCTCAACACTTGTGTGTCTTAAAGAAGCTTCAGACTCTCAACACTTGTGTCTTAAAGAAGCTTCAGACTCTCAACACTTGTGTCTTAAAGAAGGGTTTAGCTCATTTATTTTTTGTGGTATCAGTCTCTCAAGGTTGAGGGACTGATTACCTCAAACTCCTCCTGTTCTTCACGATTCTCCTTTGCATGGACTGATGAAGGCACTGTGTGGCGAAACGTTTCTTCAAAGATACCCAAGTGTTGCATATGTGTCTAATTTATGGTACAGGGGGACACAGCTGGAAGTTAGACACAAACGAGTCACTGTATGGCAGGACACATGTCTTCAGTCTCAGGTTAATCAGGAAGTGGAATAAACTCAGACGAAGAAGTGGTGGAGAAAGGTTCAATACATAGTTTTAAACGTAGGTACGACAGTGCCCAAGATATAAGGACGGATTGAATCTGGCAAGCGGAAAGTTGAGAGACGAGGCCAGGAGCTAGGACTCGACCCCTTCAACCACATATAGATGAGCGCGTACACACACACACACACACACACACACACACACACGACGTGTACGTCTGGGGCCACATTGCCTACCCTGGATCAGGATTTACTTTCTCCGTAACATCACGAAATTGAAAATGTGTTCAGCATTTCACTAAAAGCAGAGAATCAGGGTGAAGTGGCATTTAAATCTACAAATACAGTGTTGTTTAAAGCGAGTCGTGGGCTCGTGGCCTGGGCCAGCCTGGACCAGCCTGGGCCAGCCTTGGAACGCTCAGACACATTTGCATGGTAACGAGGCCCAGCGCCGGGGTGAGCAAACTTGTCACTTCTGTGAAGACTAGTGCCACTGGCAGTGACGTTGGCAGTGCCACTGGCAGTGACGTTGGCAGTGCCACTGGCAGTGACGTTGGCAGTGCCACTGGCAGTGACGTTGGCAGTGCCACTGGCAGTGACGTTGGCAGTGCCATTGGCAGTGACGTTGGCAGTGCCATTGGCAGTGACGTTGGCAGTGCCATTGGCAGTGACGTTGGCAGTGCCATTGGCAGTGACGTTGGCAGTGACGTTGGCAGTGCCATTGGCAGTGACGTTGGCAGTGCCATTGGCAGTGACGTTGGCAGTGCCATTGGCAGTGACGTTGGCAGTGCCATTGGCAGTGACGTTGGCAGTGCTATTGGCAGTGCTGTTGGCAGTGCCATTGGCAGTGACGTTGGCAGTGCCATTGGCAGTGACGTTGGCAGTGACGTTGGCAGTGCCATTGGCAGTGCCATTGGTAGTGACGTTGGCAGTGCCATTGGCAGTGATGTTGGCAGTGCCATTGGCAGTGACTCTGGCAGTGTCATTGGCAGTGACGTTGGCAGTGTCATTGGCAGTGACGTTGGCAGTGCCATTGGCAGTGACGTTGGCAGTGCCATTGGCAGTGATGTTGGCAGTGCCATTGGCAGTGACACTGGCAGTGCCATCGGCAGTGACACTGGGAGTGACGCTGACACGGACTGTCAATGACGTAGATACTAAGTGTCACTGAACACGAACAGGTCATAACAGTAGTACAGTGTTACTTGCACTGGCACAAGCAGTTACTGGCACTGACATATACACAGTGATAATTTCACTGCTACTGGCATATTAGTACTAAAACTGGCACATGCATTTCTATTGGTACTTACGTACTATTAGCAGTGACAACGATGTATACAAGCAGCAAGTGATTATGACGTATACTTGTATAATCAGTCACACACACACATGTAAGTATTGACACGGACGTACAGTAGTTTAGCAGTGACACTAACTTAGTGCCAGCAGTGACACGGACGTAGTGTCAGCAGTGACACTGACGTCCAGTAGTGTCAGCAGTGACACTGACGTCCAGTAGTGTCAGCAGTGACACTGACGTCCAGTAGTGTCAGCAGTGACACTGACGTCCAGTAGTGTCAGCAGTGACACTGACGTCCAGTAGTGTCAGCAGTGACACTGACGTCCAGTAGTGTCAGCAGTGAACGACTCGACGTCCAGCTAGTGTCGCAGTGACACTGACGTCATAGTGTCAGCAGTGACACTGACGTCCAGTAGTGTCAGCAGTGACACTGACGTCCAGTAGTGTCAGCAGTGACCAAGTGACGTCAGTACGTGTCAGCAGTGACACTGACGTCCAGTAGTGTCAGCAGTGACACTGACGTCCAGTAGTGTCAGCAGTGACACTGACGTCCAGTAGTGTCAGCAGTGACACTGACGTCCACTAACTTCAGCAGTGACACTGACGTCCACTAACGTCAGCAGTGACACTGACGTCCACTAACGTCAGCAGTGACACTGACGTCCACTAACGTCAGCAGTGGCACTGACGTCCACTAACGTCAGCAGTGGCACTGACGTCCACTAACGTCAGCAGTGGCACTGACGTCCACTAACGTCAGCAGTGACACTGACGTCCCCTAACGTCAGCAGTGACACTGACGTCCCCTAACGTCAGCAGTGACACTGACGTCCCCTAACGTCAGCAGGTGACACTGACGTCCCCTAACGTCAGCAGTGACACTGACGTCCCTAACGTCAGCAGTACGACGTCCCTAACGTCAGCAGTGACACTGACGTCCCCTAACGTCAGCAGTGACACTGACGTCCAACTCACTAACGCGCCTCAGCAGTGACACTGACGTCCCCTAACGTCAGCAGTGACACTGACGTCCCCTAACGTCAGCAGTGACACTGACGTCCCCTAACGTCAGCAGTGACACTGACGTCCCCTAACGTCAGCAGTGACACTGACGTCCCCTAACGTCAGCAGTGACACTGACGTCCCCTAACGTCAGCAGTGACACTGACGTCCCCTAACGTCAGCAGTGACACTGACGTCCCTAACGTCAGCAGTGACACTGACGTCCCCTAACGTCAGCAGTGACACTGACGTCCCTAACGTCAGCAGTGACACTGACGTCCCCTAACGTCAGCAGTGACACTGACGTCCCCTAACGTCAGCAGTGACACTGACGTACACTAACGTCAGCAGTGACACTGACGTCCCCTAACGTCAGCAGTGACACTGACGTCCCCTAACGTCAGCAGTGACACTGACGTCCCCTAACGTCAGCAGTGACACTGACGTCCCCTAACGTCAGCAGTGACACTGACGTCCCCTAACGTCAGCCGTGACACTGACGTCCCCTAACGTCAGCGTGACACTGACGTCCCCTAACGTCAGCGTGACACTGACGTCCCTAACGTCAGCAGTGACACTGACGTCCCCTAACGTCAGCAGTGACACTGACGTCCCCTAACGTCAGCAGTGACACTGACGTCCCTAACTCAGCAGTGACATGCGTCTAACGTCAGCATGACACTGACGTACACTAACGTCAGCAGTGACACTGAGAGTATTAAATTCCCTACATATGCCAGTGACATTGAACTTTTATCACGTTTTACGAAATTTGCAAAAAAAATTGCAGACTGTGGAAGCAGTGTGTTTTAGTCATGTATAAGACGTGTTCCCTTGCCACCTGTACCTCGCTCAAGTTGCGTCACTGGTACACCCAAATTATGCACACGACCCATCGTTGCCTTGGGACCACTAATCACTGTTTTAATAAGGTGATATATCATCAGGTGATGGCCATCAAAAGGAAGGTGTTCAGAAGCGCTCGGCGTAAGTCTTGAGTTCATTAGTGGAGGGGCAGGGGGTTAACTTAAAAACTCCAAGACGAATATGGAGTAAGATCAGAAAAAAATGTTTGGGAAGTACTCTCCGAGCCCACTGTCCAGCCTTCTCCGTCATTGGTCGGTGTTGGACTTCCCTTATGAGGTGGTAAACACCTTTGCGGTGAACGCTTCTATTCTCTTCTGCATTGAGTGTCGGGAGCTACAGTCCTGAGTTCCAGGCTCGGAGACTTGAGTGGGTTTTCTTGCGTATTATAGAGGACATTGAGGAGCCTCGGGATCTGATGTTTAGTGGTGCCAGAACTGCCTCTGTTTCCATCTCTGTGGTTCTATCCCAACTTACAGATGCCTATCTGCATCTGTAAGTTGTTAGAGAGGATGTTATATGTGTCTCGTCTAGTACTTAGATACGAAAGGTAGCATCTCTTCGGTGCAGCTAGCCTTCCCTAAATTCCGATCGTCAACAGAACCCTTGTTCGGCTTTGCTGGTGACATCCAGGTGGGTTTTGCAAGAAGCCTTCATACCTTAGCGGAATTGATTGACCTACAAAAAGAATATGGTACCACGTGAAGTTTTGGCATTTTTGCCATCTACAGACTATGGGACTCCTCCGCTGTCTATTTCGGTGTCTCCAACAGCTTTTGTCTCGAGGATCGTTCAGGGAGAATGTTGATTAATGCTACTCGCAGTAGTTTTCCCTGGAGGAGGGGTTCGCACAGGGCAGCATTTTTGAGCATCATACTCTTTATTATAGCAATGAATGGTGTTCTCATTTCTATCCTTTATGATGTCAAGACCTCATTGTATGTATATAATCTTGGGGTGCACTGCATTGCGTCTATTCGTTAGATGGCCTTTCACCGGCTATGATATATGGGTGTTTTTTTCCTGTGAGCAGCAGCCCAAAGTGGATGCTCTGCCACAGTACCTGCGGGGGCAGCGTGGCTGACAGTGCTCCGCTGGAGTATGCTAGATCTGTTTCTCAGCCAGCCCTTAAACTGTTGCGCTTGTTGAACCCCCGTTCATCACTTAGGTATCGAGCTTTGCTACCGGTGCATCCCACGCTTTCCCTGTCGACAGCCTCTACAGTATGTTGAATCTTGGGAGCTTTCCTTGGATCTCCGCCTTGAGGAGCTCCTTGTACCGTTTGGCACTTGCATGTGAGCTTCTTCCCTGGATTGTTGCCTTGATGCATCTACGGCCGCAGAAGTTGGCTTGTCTTTCTACCCTCCTTGGACGGTGTCTGAGGTTCGTCTTTTGAAGGCAGTGAAGGGAATCCTTAAGTGTCGAGCTCCGGTGAAGACTGTACATAAAAATTAGACACATGTGCAACATCTGGGTATCTATATTGTAGACGTTTCGCCATCCAGTGGTTTATCAATAAAAATTCAAGGACATAATTGGAAGACAGTAGAACTATATATAAAAGATGACGTAATCAGTCCCTCAGCCTTGGAGTTGATGAAGAGCACCGTAGTTGTAAAGAGTCTGAAACACAGGCAATGTTAGCTGGCTCCTGAATACTAAATACCTCATCTTTTGTATATAGTTCTACTGTCTTCCAATTATGTCCTTGAAATTGTGTTGATAAAGCCACTGGATGGCGAAACGTCTACAATAAAGATACCCAGATGTTGCACATGTGTCTAATTTTCATCTTGTCGGTAATGTAAATCATTCATGTACAATTTCGTGAATCATAATTAAGTTATGCTTCAAGGATAGTGGTGTTTACTGAGGGGTCGAAGTGCGGGGGTGGCGTTGGCTTTACTGCAATTGCCAGTGAGGATTCTTATTGTTAACAGCTATCAAAAGAATCCTATATGTTCACTGCAGAGTTCTATGCAATTCTTGCTGCTCTAGTCCTGATAGCTGGCTTTGATGGCTTTCGGTTCACTATAAACTCAGAATCTCAAGGTGCTCTTCCTGCTCAGACCAAGAATAATTTTGTCCACTTTTCAATCTAAAACGATCCAGGAGTGGCTGGCTCGTCTTCGTGTGGCGCAAGGATGTGGAGTTTTGTTGGTGCCCAGGCAATTTTGGTGCCCCAGGAAATGCGTAAAATCTGGTGGGCCCTATTTCCCACTACTACTACTACTACTACCACCACTACAAGTATTACTATCACTAGTATTGCTGTTGCTGCTGCTCCTCCTCCTCCTTTCACTACATACCACTGTAAGCTAATTCTTGATTAACTCCCATTTATGACACTACGGACTTTGAGCTCCTCCGAAATTTTAATTATATTAAACTTAATATATCAAACTAATAATAAAACTCACCAATGCATTAAAGTTTGAGAATAAATTATGCATAAGGATACAGGACGGATTATTTTTGCAGCAGTTATAGATTAGTGAATCAAAGAGTGGGTCGACCTGCCTCGTGTGTGTTGTTGTGAAGGTTAGACCTGCTTTGTGTGTGGTGCAGGTTACGACGTGCTTCAAGTGTGTGATGCAGGTTACGGCCTGCTTCTTGTGCGGAGGTGCAGTTATGTCCTGCCTCGTGTATGGTGCAGTCATGACCTGCCTCGTGTATGGTGCAGTTATGACCTGCCTATGTAGTGAGGTTATCTTTAGCACCAAAATTATCGGAAGATATTTTTTCTCAACTAACCTAAACTAGTTTAGCTAACAGGATTATAGAACATTCCAAAACTAGAATTATTTATTGAATCAAAAAAAGTATATCCAGGAAAATCAGAATAGCTGTAACGTGTAAATAAAACAATGCGACACAATTATACATTAACAAACTCCAGTAAATCTCCGTGTAAAAGTAATGTTGACACAATCGTTCACCAGTACATGGGACACCCATGATATGACCGTACCTATTACTCGATAAGACCGTACCTATTACTCGATAAGACCATACCTATTACTCGATAAGTGCTCTTACTCGATAAGACCGTACCTATTACTCGATAAGGCCGTACCTATTACTCGATAGGACCATACCTATTACTCGATAAGTGCTCTTACTCGATAAGACCGTACCTATTACTCGATAAGACCATACCTATTACTCGATAAGTGCTCTTACTCGATAAGACCGTACCTATTACTCGATAAGGCCTTACCTATTACTCGATAAGACCGTACCTATACTCGATAAGACCGTACCTATTACTCGATAAGACCGTACCTATTACTCGATAAGACCGTACCTATTACTCGATAAGACCGTACCTATTACTCGATAAGACCGTACCTATTACTCGATAAGACCGTATCTGTTACTCGATAACAGTTATAATAAAAGATTAGCAGTGGCAAGTAGCAGGATTTAGTACAGAAGGTAACAAGACCTGTCCTTTGAAGCACGTAAGAAAACTGGCTAGTAGCCTTTATTCTTGATAGACACGCTAACTTAAGTTTATGCTGCACTCTCTTGTACTGTTGCTGTTACTGTTGTTTGCTAACTACTCTGCAGTACTGCTGCTGTCAGTGTGTAGATATACACTCGCCTCTGTTGTATTCCTGCTGTATGGGCGTTGCATAATTATGCGAGACCACAAATATTATTCCGGAGGTTACAATAAACCTTGTGATATTCCTTGATGTGGGTGCTGTGTCTGGGAGTAGATGGGTGAAGATTTTGACCTACTTAGTGTGTGCTGTCTGGGAGTAGATGGGTGATGAGTATGACCTTAGTGTGTGTGTGTGTGTGGACTTACAGTACTCCCTTCAGGGGCGGGTGCCTTGATGCTCGTGATCTAAGAAAGTGGAGCCTGGCCTTCGCTTCATAGTGTCAAATCTGATCGCCCCCCATTCCACAGGTTCTTTGTGATCCCTACGGGTTTAGCGCTTCCCCGTGGAAAAAATAACTGCAGTGTTCTGTTATCTTGTGATGTTAAGTGAGTTGCCCGTATAACAGTGAGTTGCCCGTATAACAGTGAGTTGCCCGTGTAACAGTGAGTTGCCCGTGTAACAGTGAGTTGCCCGTGTAACAGTGAGTTGCCCGTGTAACAGTGAGTTGCCCGTGTAACAGTGAGTTGCCCGTGTAACAGTGAGTTGCCCGTGTAACAGTGAGTTGCCCGTGCAACAGTGAGTTGCCCGTGCAACAGTGAGTTGCCCGTGCAACAGTGAGTTGCCCGTGCAACAGTGAGTTGCCCGTGCAACAGTGAGTTGCCCGTGCAACAGTGAGTTGCCCGTGCAACAGTGAGTTGCCCGTGCAACAGTGAGTTGCCCGTGCAACAGTGAGTTGCCCGTGCAACAGTGAGTTGCCCGTGCAACAGTGAGTTGCCCGTGCAACAGTGAGTTGCCCGTGCAACAGTGAGTTGCCCGTGCAACAGTGAGTTGCCCGTGCAACAGTGAGTTGCCCGTGCAACAGAGAGTTGCCCGTGCAACAGAGAGTTGCCCGTGCACCAGGAGTTGCCCGTGCAACAGGAGTTGCCCGTGCAACAGGAGTTGCCCGTGCAACAGCGAGTTGCCCGTGCAACAGCGAGTTGCCCGTGCAACAGCGAGTTGCCCGTGCAAGCGAGTTGCCGTGCAACAGCGAGTTGCCCGTGCAACAGCGAGTTGCCCGTGCAACAGCGAGTTGCCCGTGCAACAGCGAGTTGCCCGTGCAACAGCGAGTTGCCGTGCACAGCGAGTTGCCCGTGCAACAGCGAGTTGCCCGTGCAACAGCGAGTTGCCCGTGCAACAGCGAGTTGCCCGTGCAACAGCGAGTTGCCCGTGCAACAGCGAGTTGCCCGTGCAACAGCGAGTTGCCCGTGCAACAGCGAGTTGCCCGTGCAACAGCGAGTTGCCCGTGCAACAGCGAGTTGCCCGTGCAACAGCGAGTTGCCCGTGCAACAGCGAGTTGCCCGTGCACAGCGAGTTGCCCGTGCAACAGCGAGTTGCCCGTGCAACAGCGAGTTGCCCGTGCAACAGCGAGTTGCCCGTGCAACAGCGAGTTGCCCGTGCAAAGCGAGTTGCCGTGCAGCGATGCCTGACACGAGTTGCCCGTGCAACAGCGAGTTGCCCGTGCAACAGCGAGTTGCCCGTGCAACAGCGAGTTGCCCGTGCAACAGCGAGTTGCCCGTGCAACAGCGAGTTGCCTAAGCCCTGGTGATAACTAGTGTTATCAATATCTCCAGTACTTCTCTATCAACTATCTCTTTCAATGTTTTGATGCTGGTAAGAATATTAACGAGGGTTGTTAGTACTCCAGCTGTGTACTTCACCTACTGATGCCTTATATCACTTCCTCCCTCCTGATGAATAATTTAAGGTCTTATTGTGCCATACTGTACTCAATGGTCTTCGTGTCTAGGTTACATGTTTTGTGTGTGTGTGTGTGTGTGTGTGTGTGTGTGTGTGTGTGTGTACTCGCCTATATGTGGTTGCTGGGGATCGACTCATTTCGTGGCACTGCTTCTTCACTGATCGCTGCTAGGTCCTCTCTCCACCTGCTCCATGAGCTTTATCAAACCTCGTCTTAAAACTATGCATGGTTCCTGCCTCCACTACGTCACTTGCCAGACTATTTCACTTTCTGACAACTCTGTGACTAAAGAAATACTTCCTAACATCTGTGTGTGTGTGTGTGTGTGTGTATTTATATAATGTATATATACATACAGTGGAACCTCGGTACTCGAACGTTTTGTTAGGTAAAAAGTATCGCTTGGTAGTCGACCGTTTGCTCTGCACTCGACCAAACAAACAAGACCTGCCAGAACATGTGTGTCAGTCTCCCCACAGGTGTCACTCACTCCAACACCGCTGAACTTCACTGTTAACTAATTCGTGTTTCTTCGCATTTTTGGGTGGTTTTTTTATATTTGTATAAATAAATCATCATGGGGCCTAAGAAGATAAGTGATAAAAAATTGTATAAATAATATTAGCGCATTTGTGAAAGCATATTAGACCCACCAGTTGACGTGTATTAGACACGTGACGTGATCTGTTTACTCTTGAACATCAGCAAAAATCAAACATTTCCGCTAATTTGAGCTCAATTTCAAGGTACTTTTAATCTGTAAACCATTCAAAATCATCTCTATTTCTGTAATATATTTTTCATTCTATCAAATGAGACCAAGAAAGAGAATACAATCATAAATACGAAAATACGCCGCAAAGTCGCTGTAAGTGTATTTTTGGGGGTCTGAAACGGGTTAATCAAATTTACATTATCCCTTATGGGAAAAATTCGTTCGGTACTCGAACAGCCTTCTGGAACGAATTAAGTCAGAGTACCGAGGTTCCACTGTGTGTATATATATATATATACTATATATGAGTGTGAGCAAGGTAACATTTATGAAGGGATTCAGGGAAATCTGCAGGCCGGACTTGAGTCCTGGAGATGGGAAGTACAGTGCCGGCACTCTGAAGGAGGGGATGTTAATGTTGCAGTTTTATAACTGTAGTGTAAAGCAACCTTCTGGCAAGACAGTGATGGAGTGAATGAAAGTTTTTCTTTTTGGGGCACCCTGCTTTGGTGGGAAAAGGCCGATGTGTTAATAATAAATAAATGTATATATATATAGGTAAAACTTGTTATTTTGGCTTAAATGGCAACCCTATTCTTGCCGAATAAGGCAAGTGAAAATTTGTGTATGCAATAATTTCGCAAAATCATATATATATATATATATATATATATATATATATATATATATATATATATATATATATATATATATATATATATATATATATATATATATATATATATATAAAATGTAAAATCTCGAACAAGCTATACAGGATTCAAAACAAACACGGAGGAGTTGAATGATAGCTCGAGGCCTTTCGAAAAAAAATTAACTGTTTATTATTAAATTATTGTAAACTTATCTAAAATATATTTAGTTGGATTAGGTTAAATTAAATTGTGCTTGTTATAATAAGGTTAGGTAAGTTTCCTAAGGTTCTTTCGGAATTACAAAATTATTAATTTTATATTTATACATAATTAAATATATATATATATATATATATATATATATATATATATATATATATATCATAGACATTAGGTCATTAGGTGATCAGGCAAACACTAATCTCTTTTCTTCTTGGTACCCACGTAAATACTGATCTCTGGTGGTCTTGGTGCCCAGGCAAACACGGATCTCTTGTGGTGTTGGTGTCCAGGTTGTCTTAGTTCAAAGATGAACGCTAAACTCCGTCTTCTTCAGTCTTAGTACCCAGGTGAGTAGCGATCTCGGACGGGGTGGACAGGTAGTGATGGAAGCAGTGCGCAGCCTGGCGGTCACAGTCGCACACGTGGTTTACACAGTAAGACTCCGAACGCACTGTTGACATAAACAGTAACATCTCTCATTACGAGGAATCATTTGTGGTATGGTGTAAACATTACGAGGAATCATGTGTGGTATCTCGTAAACATTACCATTGATCATGTGTGGTATCTCGTAAACATTGTCATGGGTCATGTGTGGTATGGTGTAAACATTACCATGGGTCATGTGTGTATGGTGTAAACATTACTATGGGTCATGTGTGGTATGGTGTAAACATTACCATGGGTCATGTGTGGTATGGTGTAAACATTACCATGGGTCATGTGTGGTATGGTGTAAACATTACCATGGGTCATGTGTGGTATGGTGTAAACATTACCATGGGTCATGTGTGGTATGGTGTAAACATTACCATGGGTCATGTGTGGTATGGTGTAAACATTACCATGGGTCATGTGTGGTATGGTGTAAACATTACCATGGGTCATGTGTGGTATGGTGTAAACATTACCATGGGTCATGTGTGGTATGGTGTAAACATTACCATGGGTCATGTGTGGTATGGTGTAAACATTACCATGGGTCATGTGTGGTATGGTGTAAACATTCATGTAGACACAAGGTTGCACCTGCTACTCTCCAGGAAAATAGGCATTTTAGATATACGTAACTTGTCTAGGTTATTACTGCTAACGTTACTGTTTAATGCTGCTACTAGTACTGTATTTAATACTGCTATTAGTATTGCATTCAGTATTACTACTAGTACTGTATATAATGCTAGTATTAGTACTATACTTAATGCTGGTATTATTGTATTTAATGCTACTACTAGTACTGTAATGCTACTACTAGTACTGTATTTAATGCTACTACTAGTACTGTATTTAATGCTACTACTAGTACTGTATTTAATGCTACTACTAGTACTGTATTTAATGCTACTACTAGTACTGTATTTAATGCTACTACTGTATTTAATGCTACTACTGTATTTAATGCTACTACTGTATTTAATGCTACTACTGTATTTAATGCTACTACTAGTACTGTATTTAATGCTACTACTAGTATTGTATTTAATGTTAATCTTAGTACTATATTTAATGGTACTCCTAGTACTGTAATTATACTACTAATACTATAATTTATGCTGATAATAGTACTGTACAGTAAGCCTACATGGATAGTTTCCAAAGTTTCCACCAGAGAGCAGGCATCTAGATAAGCATACCCAGCCTTGCACGTGACCGTTGGCAGTTACAATCTTGATGACCTAAGCAGTGTCAAAGGTCAGTCTTCGAATGTAACGGCCAACGGTCACGTGCAAGGCTCGTGACTTAGTAACGGTTATAAGCTAATAATACTATCACTAAACTACTAGTGACATACCCAGACCTGCCTCGCTCTCACTTGCCGCCAACTCATCCTTGAATCAACAGCTTCACTCCTCTCCCTCGCGGACATGGCCCTCTGGGTCGTCCCAGGGCACTGCCTGTGTACCACGAACCCAAATGAAGTTACGGAGCCTCCGATGATGTTGTCTCCACTTCATCGCCTCTTACAAGAAGCATCCATCTCTCTACGAGTTATCCTGAAGTCGTGTCTGCAAGTTTCATTATCCAGACACAGGATCAGCAAGATCCAGGCCGAAATTTGCCAATTTTTTTCGAGAGAAATCTTTGTAGAGTCACCTGTCTCTTCACAGTGTCCCACGCTGTTCTTCAGTCACGTGTTCATCACCTGTGTGTTTCTGCTGTTATTTAGGTCAGCACGGCTATTTCAGCAAGTCAGAGGTGAGTTTGTGTGGTGCTCTGCATCTAGTGTGGTTGATTCTCCACGTGTGTATGGGTGAGGAGGGTAGGCGTGGCAGTCCTGGTTCCACCATACGCACCTCACCTCACCCACTACCACCACCAACATTCGACGTTACTCCCTCTTTGCTGTATTTCTGTGAATTCAGTGTGATTTTTTTGCCAGAGCTGTGTATCAGAGTGCCCGAGGTCACTCGAAGCCATGTGGATCACGAAGCCATGTGTGGATAAGGCCACGTGGATCTACAAGCCATGTGACGCGAGCCACGTGCGTTACCAAGCCAGATGTCGAAAGCCACATGCTGTTGTCTCCTGCCTGGCATTACCCATGACGTCACCATGCTGCCCGCATCACTCCCCTGACGTTACGATGCTGCCCGACGTCACCTCGCAACGTCACCTCAGGACGTCTGTCCGACATCACCTCACTAGGTCGCCCCACGTCACCCACGACGTCTGCCCGACATCACTCCAGGACGTCTGCCTGACGTCACTTTGCGACGTCACCCAGGACGTCTGTCCGAAGTCACTCCTAGACGTTGCCTGACTTCACCCCGACGTCACCATGCTGTCATGACGTCACCTCGAGATGTCACCCCACAACATCCCTCACTACGTCACGCATGACATCACAGGATGTCACATCGACAGTGTTATAGTTTCACAGTATTGTCGAGAGGATTGAGAGAAGATATGACACGTGTTAATTCCTGACAGTCTGTGTTCCTTACCAGTGTGCCCACAGGTTCGTGAATGCCTTAGTGTCGATTTTCACACAGAAAAGCATCTTTTGCTAGTGCAAGCCATGCAGTAACCGCATGTGTAGCGCGGGTGTGTGCAGTTTTCAGTGTGTCCCAATTAAATTACGACTAAAGTTCAGAGTTAACAAAATCTATACATGAAATCCTCTTGATAGAGTCTTGGTTATATCTGTTGTTCCTGACATAGAGTCTAATTCCTTACCACTAGTATCTGTACTTCTAGTATTGTTACATCTATTATATATAATTTTCAAAGCCTAATTTTAAAGAACCCTGATTTTTATTCCCTATAAAATTATTCAAACGGCTATTTGCAGGTAGTGGTATTTAAATGTGTTGTTCTGGTGTCTGATTCCAATATTCACTAATTTGTGTAATAGACTCTTTATGCTGAGTAAACTTTAATTAGGGATTACATTTCGCTCTTGGTAGAGTTTTTGTCAAATCATGACTCTATACAGGTCGACTGAGAGATGTGCGCTGAATCAATAATGTTCCAGTTATGTTTGTAGACAATGCCAGCCATCCAACATTTCCCATTTGTTTTTGTTTTTTGTTTTTTTTTGGCTGCTGTTCCAAGCCTCCCGGCTGAAAATTAATTTTGAGTGACAACCAGTTTTACTGGATCGTAGCCTCTTATCCCCCTATCATATCTAATCTTAGTTGCTTATCCAACTCATACCACTATCTTACTAAATTCAGGTAGAAGAATTACTTCCTAGCATCCCTGTAGCTTACATATGTTAACTATTCTGTCCGTTTGCGTCCTTTCATTTCTCTAAATATCTTAAAATTATACGAATTATACAAAGCACACACCCTCACACACACACACCCTCACACACACACACACACACACCAAAGCACACACCCGCACACACCCTCACACACACACACACCGAAGCACACACCCGTACACACACACACACCAAAGCACACACCTACTTACACATACACCAAAGCACATCCTCGCACACTCACATCCACACACACACACGACCCCTGCAACCACACTAGGTGAGTACAAAAGCGCACACAAGCGCGAGGGCGCGCACACACCCATCCACACTCACACATAAGCACACACAGGCTCCTCGTGACGTATTTCGAGAGGATTAATCTTTTAGATTAATTTTTTTTAGTAAAACTTCTGGGGGATCTAAAGTTTCTGTGGATGTTCGACGTGTGTGTTTACTAAGCTATGCATGCAGAGGTTGAGCACCAGCTCCTGGCCCACCTCCCATCCTCTTATCATACCTTATTCTAAGTCCATGCATTAAGTTTGCTTCCATTAACTCATCTCCCAGTTTATGATTTACTCTGAATTACAGATGAAACAGACGTATCGGCCCTTTGAGTTCCATTATAGTCACTGATAAAACTCCAAAACTGCCTCAGTCTGGGCTTCATTGTACAATTTGTTAATTATAAATAATTTCATTCGCTGAAAAGCCTTGTACTGTAAAAGTTCTTGTACACCATGTCAGTGCCCTAAAGTGCTTTGTACTTTTGGGTACGTTGTGATCATGTACTCCCTGTGTGTGTGCTTATGTGTGAATGACTGTGGATGGGTGTGTGCGCGCGCGCTTGTACTCACCTAATTATGGTTGCAGGGGTCGAGACTTAGCTCTTGGCCCCGCTTGTGTGTGTGTGTCGGGGATGTGTGGTGGTGTCGCGGTTGTGTGCTTCGGGGGGGGGGGTGCGCGCGGGTGTGTGCTTTGGTGTGGGTATGCGGGTGGGTGTGTGGGTGTGTGCGTGTTTTAAAGGTATACTTACCACAGACTACCTTCTCCTGGAGCAGCGTCCAGGCGTACATCCGATCGTAAGGTTTGTCCCAGACGTCTGGACACTGGCGGACTAGGCGGCCGTAACACTTGTCATGGTCCAGACAACAGCGGTCCAGATTGTCCACTGGAGCGCTCCTTCCTCCTCTACCACACCTGTGCACACAATTTGCTCATTAGCAGACTACGTGAAAATATGTGATGGCAAAACTAGAATTAAAAAAGGGGGAGGATTCGTATAATTTCATCACATCATGTGATCTCTTCTACTGGAGGTTCTAAAGTATAATTGTTTAAATTAAAATTATGTTTTAACGCTATAATTTGCATTCTGCATCACTCGCATCTGTACCCAGCAATACTCATCCAGCAACACACTCATCCGTGTCCAGCTACGCACTCATCCGTACCCAGCAACAATCATCCGTGTCCAGCTACGCACTCGTCCGTACCCAGCAACACTCATCCGTCCTCAGCATCACTCGCATAAGCGCCTACCACTAATTATTTCTTAATGTTAGTGCTTGATAACGCAGCTTCTCTCAACTCGATAATGCCAGTAACGCTTAACTTTCCGACTAAACTTAACTCAGACTACGACTGCAGATCGACCAGGCAGTACAAAGGAAAATAATGAAGTGTAATCGTAAGGAAGGTAAACCTTCTCTTACTTCTCTGTATTCACTTCCCTCTCGCCTGTTTTGATATCCAAAAAAATTGTATTAACGTTTGTTTCGTTATGACATTTGACTCGTATATTGCAGTGTCTTGCTCTCCTGCAACAGAATTCGGCTTAAAAAATCCGTATTCCATCCCTCTTGCATTCTTTTTTGTTTGGGTACAACTTACGTTACATGAATTATAATGACACTGTAAAGTTGAAAATTTATTTTTGTTGTGTGTGTGATTGTTTTCACTGAAAATAGTGCTAAATGATACTCATAATTCATAATGCTATGTAACTATTATCTTTCGACAAAGTGAAGGGCTCGTGATTTGTGGAAGTGGGACTATTCTCACTTCCCTCGGATTCAACCCGACTGTCTCTTACTTCCCAGGCGGTCTCTGGTCCGCTACAGCTTCAGTGTTTATCCCCCGAATATAATCTGTAAATATCAAAGCTTCCTAGGAACCACCACCAGGATGCTGTCAGAGAATTCATGAACCAGCGTCTTAAAAGTTTCATTCCTGCCATCCCCTTCAACTACTCTTGAGAGAAGCATCTGGCCAGACTACGGTACTTCTCATTACATATTAATGCAGCTTCCGGAACCATTATGAGCAGAATGAGATTTAGCGATGTGCTATTTGCGAGATTACGTCTAGTCTCAGAGGAGATGAGGCAGCAGGCGATTCCATCATAAGATATGATGACACGACAGCATTTGCGGAAATTCTCTTGTGGAAATATTAATTATAGTGTATATATTCTTTGAGCTCATCAGGTGTCGTAAACACTGATTACTAAACACAAAAAACTTATCAGCCTAAAAGGTGTTTAGCAGAGGACCTCTCAGCACCTGCCTCCCTCTTGCCTTTCATGTAAATTTTTGCTAACAGGAGACCAAGTCCTAATGATTCTTCATAGTCAAAATGTATATAAAAAAAATAGTACTCAAAAAAGTGAATATGAAAAACTTGCATTGTGAAAATTTATGTTTACTAACATTTATGGCAGTTTGTAGCCGCATGCTAAAACAAGCTATTACCTATATTACCATGCAAGACGTTTTAAGGAGTTGCTTTTGAGTCAGGAAACTGAGCTTCCTTTCCCTTTCTTCTTTGAGTCATACTTAATTACCTCCCACTGCTCAGGCGCTGTGTGACCTCTGATGGTTAATTTAGCGTTACCCCATGAATATAAAATATTTAACAAGAATTTTATACCACAAAGTCTGAGTATCTTCGCAATATAAAAATATTAGCCTCAAAGCCTTCACCTCATCCATAACTCACCAATTGCCATAGTAGATGAACTTGGTGGGTTCCTCGCCAGCATAGAAAGTGACCTTGGAGCCGTACTTGCCCAGCTCCGGCGTGTGTTTCTTCCTGACGAGTGGTATCCGCAGCCTCACACCCTCAGGTGTGACTTCGGTGCCGGCGGCGTCTTGCTGGTCCTCTTCCTGCATGACCTTAGCTGCCGCCTCCGTCAGATTACCCACCTCGCTGACGGTCAGGTTGCCCACGTCTCCCATGGTAGTGGAGTTGAGCAGCAGCAGGGTCCCCCTAAGGCCTCCCTGAGACACAAATGTTCTTCCATACAAAAATTGCTATATTAAACAATACTTTAGTCATAAATTGCGAAGAAATAAAATTTGTAATTGTAATTTGTAATTGTAATAAACTAAGAAGTGAGAAGTTTTATTTGCCGAAACATACTGTTTAGTCGAAAACCAGTTATATTTCAGGCAGACCTTTTACTTTGACGAAATAGATCTAATTATTGATTGATATTTGATAAGCAGATAATTAATATACTGTCAGTCATATAATGTCATAATTAGAAAGAGTTTGATTGCCAAAGAAGTTGTGCTGAGTCTGCATTCAAGAGGTCTAAGATGATTTACTGATCAGGAAACAGGAAAAGTGTCTCCTGTCACATGACTCGTAACCGTAGGTCGACTACTAGCGCACTCGGCTCACATAGTGAAGTCCGTGGTTCGATCCCCGGTACGGGTGGAAACATAAGGACATGATTCTTTAAGACACCTGCTTTCACTGTTCACCTATCAGTATATTCACCTATCATTGAGTGTGGGTCGCATCCTGGGGACAAAATTTACCTAATTGATGTCAGCTAGTCTGCATACATTGTACATGTACTTCTAGAAATAAAGAATATTATTATTTAGTTAAGCATCGGCTGGTTTACTGGAAGGTAGGTTTTACTCCACATTAAAAAAAAGCATGTTTACTTAGTGTCTTAAGATTACATAGATATTACATGAAAACTCATACTGGATTAAAAAAAACCCAGGAAGGATGGTATTCTGTATATTTCACCCTACAACTGAGATCCTTTTCAGCAGATACGAAGAAATAAGGAGCGAGATCAGGTATTATATAGTAGTAGGTTGGTAGACAGCAACCGCCCAGGGAGGCACTACCGTCCTGCCAAGTGAGTGTAAAACGAAAGTCTGTATTTGTTTTACATGATGGTAGGATTGCTGGTGTCTTTTTTCTGTCTCATAAACATGCAGGATTTCAGGTACGTCTTGCTACTTCTACTTACACTTAGGTCACACTACGCAAACATGTACACGTTTATATATACACACTCATCTGAGTTTTCTTTGATTTTATCTTAATAGTTCTTGTTCTTATTGCTTTTCCTTTCATATCCATGGGGAAGTGGAATAAGAATCTTTCCTCCGTAAGCCATGCGTGTTGTAAAAGTCAACTAAAATGCCGGGAACAATGGGCTAGTAACCCCTTTTCCTGTATAGCTTACTAAAAAGAAAAAGAAGAAAACCGTCAAAGTGGGATGTTTGAATGTGCGTGGATGTTGTGCGAATGATAAGAAAGAGATGATTGTAGATGTTATGAATGAAAAGAAGCTGGATGTCCTGGCTTCAAGTGAGACAAAGCTGAAGGGGGTAGGAGAGTTTCAGTGGGGAGAAATAAATGGGATTAGGTCAAGGGTTTCAAATAGAATTAGAGCTAAAGGAGGAGTGGCAATAATGTTGAATAATCAATTATGGCAGGTAAAAAGGGAATATGTATAAATTCAAGGATTATGTGGAGTAAAATAAAGGTTGGATGTGAAAAGTGGGTTATAGTAAGTGTTTATGCACCTGGAGAAGAGAGAAGTGTAGAGGAGAGAGAGAGATTTTGGGAAATGTTGAGTGAGTGTGTGGGGAGTTTTGAACCAAGTGAGAAAGTACTTGTGGTTGGGGATCTTAATGCTAAAGTAGGTAAAAATGTTGTGGAGGGAGTAGTAGGTAAATTTGGGGTGCCAGGGGTAAATGTAAATGGGGAACCGTTAATTGAGCTATGTGTAGAAAGAGGTTTGGTAATAAGTAATACATATTTTATGAAAAAGAGGATAAATAAGTATACAATGTATGATATAGCACGTAATGAAAGTAGTTTGTTAGATTATGTATTGGTGGATAAAAGGTTGATGAGTAGGCTTCAGGATGTACATGTTTATAGAGGGGCAACGGATATATCAGATCATTATTTGGTTGTAGCTACAGTTAGAGTAAAAGGTAGATGGGACAAAAAGAAAATGGCAACAGCAAGTAAGAGAGAGGTAAAAGTGTATAAACTAAGGGAGGAGGAAGTTAGGGCGAGATATAAGCAACTATTGGCAGAAAGGTGGGCTAGTGCAAGTAGGCGTAGTGGGAGGGTTGAAGAGAGTTGGGATAGTTTTAAAAATGCAGTATTAGAATGTGGGGCAGAAGTTTGTGGCTATAGGAGGGTGGGTGCAGGAGGAAAGAGGAGTGAGTGGTGGAATGAAGAAGTAAAGGGTGTGATGAAAGAGAAAAAGGTAGCTTATGAGAGGTTTTTACAAAACAGAAGTGTTAATAGAAGAGCAGAGTATATGGAGAGTAAAAGAAAGGTGAAGAGAGTGGTGAGAGAGTGCAAAAGGAGAGCAGATGAAAGAGTGGAAGAGGCTGTCAAGAAATTTTGCAGAAAACAAGAAAAACTTTTGAAGAGAGATAAACAAGGTAAGAAAGCCTAGGGAACGAATGGATTTGTCTGTTAAAAACAGAGTAGGGGAGTTAGTAGATGGGGAGCTGGAGGTATTGGGTAGATGGCGGGAATATTTTGAGGAACTTTCAAATGTCGATGAAAAAAGGGAGGTGGTAATTTCATGTACAGGCCAGGGAGGTACAACATCGTTTAGGAGTGAAGAAGAGCAGGATGTGAGTGTGGGGAAGGTGCGTGAGGCATTACGTAGAATGAAAGGGGGTAAAGCAGTTGGAACTGACGGGATCATGACAGAAATGTTAAAAGCAGGGGGGGGGGATATAGTGTTGGAGTGGTTGGTATTTTTGTTTAATAAATGAATGACAGAGGGGAAGGTGCCTAGGGATTCAGATTCAAAATTCAAATTCTTTATTTCTAGTAATATACAAAGTGGGGTGTACTTATAGTAATGTACATTTTATGAAGTAGATATTACAAGATGGCCAATAATATGCCTAGGTATGCCTAGGCTTTTCAGGCAGTCTTATGATAGGTCTTACTCAATAGTGACAGAATGATTATACTGATAGTAAGGTTAGGTAGTTGTAGTGATTAACTAGGTTTACAAAATTGAGGTACTGAAATTCAAACATTTAAGAATTTAACAATTAGTTTATATATTAATGGTAAAGGTGATGTATTGGCATAATACCGTTTCTATATTGGAGTGTCTTAGGCAAACTTATGACTAGCTTAAGAATTATGAAGCAATAGTTGTATTAGAATTTTGGTTAGACATGTGAAATTAAGGGGAATAACAGATATCAGTAAGTGTCTTTTGCTGTGGATATGTGCAAGATAAAGTAGTTTTCATGTGGTTAGCTACCGGTTGGCAGAGAGCATGTATAGTTCCTTTATATAAAGGGAAGGGGGATAAAAGAGATTGTAAGAATTATAGGGGAATAAGTTTACCGAGTATACCAGGTAAAGTGTACGGTAGAGTTCTTATTGAAAGAATTAGAGGTAAGACAGAGAGTAGGATTGCAGATGAGCAAGGAGGCTTTAGAGTGGGTAGGGGATGTGTAGATCAAGTGTTTACATTAAAGCATATATGTGAACAGTATTTAGATAAAGGAAGGGAAGTTTTCATTGCATTTATTGATTTAGAAAAGGCATATGATAGTGGATAGGGGAGCAATGTGGCAAATGTTGCAAGTGTATGGAATAGGTAGTAAGTTACTGAATGCTGTAAAGAGCTTTTATGAGGATAGTGAGGCTCAGGTTAGAGTGTGTAGGAGAGAGGGAGATTACTTCCCGGTAAAAGTAGGTCTTAGACAGGGATGTATAATGTCACCATGGTTGTTTAATATATTTATAGATGAGTTTGTAAAAGAAGTAAATGCTAGGGTGTTGGGGAGAGGGTTGGGATTAAATTATGGGGAATTAAATGCAAAATGGGAGTTGACAGTTACTTTTTGCTGATGATACTGTGCTTATGGGAGATTCTAAAGAAAAGTTGCAAAGGTTAGTGGACGAGTTTCGGAGGGTGTGTAAAGGTAGAAAGTTGAAAGTGAACATAGATAAGAGTAAGGTGATGAAGGGTATCAAACGATTTAAATAAAGAAAAATTGGATATCACATTGGAGAGAGGGATTATGGAAGAAGTAAATGTTTTCAGATTTTTGAGAGTTGACGTGTCAGCGGATGGGTTTATGAAGGATGAGGTTAACCATAGAATTGATGAAGGAAAAAAGGTGAGTGGGTATCTGTGGAGACAAAAAACGTTATCCATGGAGGCAAAGAAGGGAATGTACGAAAGTATAGTGGTATTAACACACTTATATGGATGTGAAGCATGGGTTGCAAATGCTGCAGCGAGGAGGAGGCTGGAGGCAGTGGAGATGTCCTGTCTAAGGCCAATGTGTGGTGTAAATATTATGCAGAAAATTCGGAGTGTGGAAATTAGGAGGAGGTGTGGAGTTACTAAAAGTATTTGTCAGAGGGCTGAAGAGGGGTTGTTGAGGTGGTTTGGTCATTTAGAGAGAATGGATCAAAGTAGAATGACTTGGAGAGCGTATAAATCTGTAGGGGAAGGATGGCGGGGTAGGGGTCGTCCTCGAAAAGGTTGGAGGGAGGGGGTAAAGGAGGTTTTGTGGGCGAGCGGCTTAGACTTCCAGCAAGCATGTGTGAGCGTGTTAGATAGGAGTGAATGGAGACGAATGGTTTTTGGGACCTGACGAGCTGTTGGAGTGTGAGCAGGGTAATATTTTGTGAAGGGATTCAGGAAAACCAGTTAATTGGTTTAATTGGACTTGAGTCCTGGAAATGGAAAGTACAATGCCTGCACTTTAAAGGAGGGGTCTAGGATAGTGACAGTTGGGAGGGACTTCTAAACTGTCGTATTCTGAGCTCCTCTGCAAAGACAGTGATTATGTATGAGTGAGGTGAAAGTGTTGAATGATGATGAAAGTATTTCTTTTGGGGATTTTCTTTCTTTTTGGGTCACCCTGCCTCGGTGGGAGACGGCCGACTTGTTGAAAAAAAATCAGGTATTAATAAGGATAGAGAGAGTCAGTATGGAGTTTCTTGGGTCCTCGCGGAGCTTGATATCAACTCATAGTATTTTAACCTTTATAATATGGTTCTAGAATCTTGGTTCTAGAAATATGTGAGTAACAGTGTTCGCCGGCCATACCGGCCAACCTCAACAAGAAGAGTAAAAGTGCAAAAAAAAAAGGTCGTCTTTGTTGGTCAGCTTTCAAAAAACAATAAAGGTAATCTTATCTAAGCTTATCTCAAGATCTACAAAGCAGGACATCCAGGAAGGGAAGAGTCAGTAAATACTGAAGCCGTTCAAAAGAGGTATACTCAGTTATATTTAACGTAATTTAATGACAAAAAATTCACGATATTTTACACATAAAACTGACAAAATAAGACCCAAATTCTCTAAACAATCGCAACCTGCTTTTAATTAGCATACATCTTTTTTTTTTTTTTTTTTTTTTTTTTTTTTTTTAACTTTTGAAGTCGATCAGAAGCTTCGTAAGTAATCACACAAACGAAATTTCGGCAATGGGTTATATACCTTTGATCATAGGATATCTACGTGTGTCAATAGTTGCGTGAATTCTTTCCTGGTAAAGTAAATCATTCTTGAAAATATGAAGCCGATTGGATAGGGCATTCTCAAGTTATACATGAAATTTTGGAAGAAAAGAATCAACAAGAAAATGCTCGGGCCACCAGACCCCTTCGGAAATACCTAATAAATCACAAAGCTTAATTTTACTGGATTTCCCTAGTCTAAATTCCGCATAATATGCTATTTTAAACTATTGTAAATGTTTAAAATTATATAAGAGGGCTAAAAAATAGCATACTTCACAATACTTCGAAGTGTACATAAACACAGATTTCGTTTGGTTATTTTGCTGTCGACAAATTAAACACTTTTTTGGGGGGTTACCCTAGGTAATTTACACTACGATAGATGTATACTTATGTTTACGTGTGTCTAAACAAACTTACGGAGCGTGAAAGAACATGTTCCACGGGTGAAACATATTAGTAAAGCTCCCTTCTGCACTCGTGTCTTGACCAACATAGTGACCCACCTTGAGTGAGTAGTCAATGAGAGTCTCGTACTCGTCTTCCTGGCTTGTGTCCACCTCGTTTCCTTGTTCGTCCTCTCTGCTAGTCTCTCCTTTCTTGCTGCTTTTCTCCCTCATCATTCCCATCTCAGGATTGAAGAAATTCGGCCATCCGAAGTTAATCTTTTTCTCTGACACTGTCTTGGGTGCAGCCTCCACTGTCAGTAAATATTATCAAAACAGTTATAAGTTTTAAAATAAAATTCCTTCGCTGTAGAAAGGTAAAAATACATATGTGGATTTATTTAATAGTTACCCAAATAAAAAAAATACGTATGTATTTCATAGAAAATGTCATTTCCATGGATATGGGAAACTAACTTATTCTGAATTTTTATATTTTACAGCTTTGTAATAATAATAATAATCTTTATTTCTAAAAGTACATGGTACTGCTTATACAGATTTAGCTGACGTCAATGACATACTATAGAGAAAGTAATTGGTTATGCAGTGCATTTCGGGCAAGTTGTAGGATGTGACCCACACCAGTTGAACACCTAGTATGTACCTACTTGCTGCTAGGTGAACAGGTACAGCATATATAATTACCGGGTCACCAATTGGAAGAGACCCGGGCCGGAGATACCGGCGAACCTCATCATCAGCAAGTGAAAGGAAACACGCCCAATGTTTCCACCCTTGCCGGGGATCGATCTACGGACACTCATTGTGTAAAGAAGTGTTCACAGTTTAAAACGTATGTTCCTGACGAACAAAACACCACCAAATAAAATTATTAGTATCTCTAAATAACCCAAGAAAGTCGAACAAGGTCTTATTTGCACTGAGGTTTCTGCTTAGATCCACCCTCAGGATACGAGTCTCAATAGTCAACTAACACGTCTTTATTTAGTAAGTAAGTAAGTTTATTCAGGTATACACAAATACATTTACATACATTATCATACATAGCAGCATATGTGTAGAGAACCTAGGATAACCCAAAAAAGTCAGACAGAGTGACTTATTTCCATTGAGGTCCCAATTGTGCTAAGTAACAGGGGCAGTAGGTGTTAGGAGACTGGAAAAAATGTGCCATCTCGCCCAGGACTCGACTCCAGGTATTTTCTTATCAGGAAAAAAAAAATGACTCCCGACACGAATCTTTATCAGATGACCTGAAATGCTTCGCATAACAAGGGACCTTCTATAAAATAACATGGGTTTAGAGCAGGCCGCTCCTGCCTGTCCTAACTACTGGATCCCTGTGATAAGGTGTTGGATGCTCTAGAGGACAAACAAAAGGCAGATGTAGTATACACAGACTTTGCGAAAACTTTTGACAAGTGTGACCATGGTGTAATAGCACACAAAATGCGTGGAAAGGGAATAACGGGAAAATTTGGTAGATGGATCTATAGCTTCCTAACAAATAGAACACAAAGAGTAATAATAAACAAAGTCTGAGGCGGCCACAGTGAAGAGCTATGTTCCACAAGGCACAGTACTCGCTCCCATCCTGTTCCTCATCCTCATACCTGATGTAGGCAGAGATGTAAGCCACAGCACCGTGTTTTCCTTTGCGAATGACACCTGAGTTTGCATGACAGTGTCCTCCATCGAAGACTCTGCAAGACTCCAAGCAGACATCAATCAAATCTTTAATTAACTGGGCCTCAGACAACAATATGAAGTTCAATGAAGAGAAATTTTAATTGCTATTATATGGAAAACTTGAGGAAATTAAAACTGTATCGGAGTATAAAACAAATTCTAACCACATAATAGAGCGAAAAACTAATGTGAAGGACCTGGGAGTGATGTCAGAGGATCTCACTTTCAAAGATTACAACAATGTATCCACCACTTCTGCTAGAAAAATAATGGGATGGATAATGAGAACCTTCAAAACTAGGGATGCAAAGCCCTTAATGATTCTCTTCAAATCACTTGTTCTCTCTAGGCTGGAATATTGCTGTACACTAACGGCGCCTTGCAAGACAGGTGAAATTGCTGACCTAGAGTGTACAGAGAACCTTCACGGTACACATAAGTATAATAAAACATCTAAATTACTGGGAACGGTTGAAGTTCCTTGACTAGTATTCCCTGGAATGCAGGCGGGAAATATACATGATAATATACACCTGGAAAATCCTAGAGGGATTAGTACCAGATTTGCACACGAAAATCACTCCCTACGAAAGCAAAAAAAAAAAAAAAAACTCGGCAGTGGTGCAACATCCCCACAATGAAAAGCAGGGGCGCCACGAACACGCTAAGAGATAACACAATAATTGTCAGGGGCCCAAGACTGTTCAACTGCCTCCCAGCATACATAAGGGTGATTACCAATAGACCCCCTGGCTGTCTTCAAGAAAGCGCTGGACAGGCACCTAAAGTCAGTACCTGACCAGCCGGGCTGTGGTTCATACGTCAGTCTACGTGCGACCAGCAGTAACAGCCTGGTTGATCAGACCTTGATCCATCGCGAGGCCTGGTCACAGACCGGGCTGCTGGGGCGTTGACCCCCGAAACCCTCTCCAGGTCAGTCTTCCATCTCAGACTGACGGATTTCAATACTAAATTAATTCCATCCTGTGTTCCCGCTGTGTAACTGTCGTATAAAAAAGGGTAACAGCAAATTGCTGATGTGTCCAATTTTGCTAAATAATATATAGTTCTTGAGATGCCCACTCCATGGGAGATTTTGGGCGGTTGACTGATACTTTTTACTGGCTTTCCAGGAATCCTACCCCATGAAACTAAAAGATCCTATCATAAGCAGGGATATTAGGTGTTCCAACCCACGTAAAAACTAATTGCTCTACACTAATATCCTAGAGTTTGTCACGGTGATGATAGTGGTTAAGTGGTGAGGGGTCGTTTGTTGTTACGGTGGTAATGGTGGTGTATTGTGACGATGGTGATGGTTGTGGTATTCTCCTCACCAGGAAAGAAGTGTCTCCTGAAACGGGTTTTTCTTAATTAAATGGTGAATCTTGCCTGGTTAATCATCACATGGCCTACCTCAGTTAGGTTTTACCCCCTAATAAAAAATAACGGAATCACTATCAAGTAACGACTGCGTGTGAGCCGCCTGCGTTACTACTTCCCACTTTCATGGATATCTTCTCGGGAAAAAAAAAAAAAGATACTAGAGGGTTGGTTAATTAAGCTTTAAAGACTATCGACGGAAGAAAGGTGATTAAAGCTGCAAGTTATTTCTTCACCAACGAAGAATACATTAATCCCTAAAATGCGTATTAAAGTAAACTTTATATAAACACTGAGATATGTATATTTTTCGGTGTATATGCGGCATCTGCTACAACTGTGTCCTTGACTACAGCTCCACCTCTGATGCACACACCGGAAATTCACAAAGATTAACAGCATTCTGTCAGAGATAGAATATCATTAGTTAAATATGTTATATTGATGTAACAAATAAAAAGTTATGTACTGTATGTTGAATAAAAGGAATGAGTATTAAGATACACCTGTGGGTTGTTGGGGGCAAATCTCTTAACCCCTACACACTTGCTTTAGTATACCAGGAGAGAGTTCCAGGAGTCAACGCCCCTGCGGCCCGGTCTGTGACCAGGCCTCACGTTGGAATCAGAGCCTGATCAACCAGGCTGTTACTGCTGGCCGCACGCAGTCCAACGTACGAACCAAGCCTGGCTGGTCAGGTACCGACTTTAGGTGCCTGTCCAGTGCCTGCTTGAAGACAGCCAGGGATTTGTTGGTAATCCCCCTGATCTCACACACATACGCAACAATAAAGCGCTCTAATGATACATATTATTTATCATGCACCTGCCGGATAGACATGCGTAGCGAGTCTTTCTGTGGTGACAAGCTATCTTCTATGTTTTTTCTTGGTAGCCGGCTATAAATAACACTCGTGCCCTGTGTTGGTCTCCGGTCCTTGTGTTTTCCACCACAATACTAAATCTCACATATACACAGAGATTGTCGCTGTGTACTGTAATTTAGTTTTTATATAGGTTATAAGTCGATATCTTTCTAAATTCCTTCGGGTATAGATTTTATAGAATAAATCTATGTACTTCTTTGCATGTCTCGAGGGCTACTCTACCTGGAACTCAGGAAAGGAAATAGATGACAACAGGTTTTTATTATATATTGTAACTAGCTTGCAATAAGATATCGAATTTATTATATTTAATTGTGATCCTCATGTCAACAGAAATTTATTCTTAAATATTTTCCAACCGCGATATACTTAAATAACTTAGCATAAAACTAGCTGGTTACTGGTGCATAGTCACCAAGACATTTCTGTTTTCGACATACGATATACAAACATCACATACCCTTCTCTGACCACTCCAACTATTAATCTATATCAAACCTAAGTATTATATCACCAACTCCAAATATTATGCATTATACAAGATAAAACCGAAACGAAAACAACAACCACAGCTCTTGACTGACCGAGGCTCAGTTATTATGGCCGAGGTTCACCTGAATGACATCAAATTACGTACATATGTTTTAATCTCATTAATAAAAACAACTTCATCGTTTGTACTCTGAGGTACACGAGCGTCTCAGAGTGTAAATTCGACTTTCATTTTGTATAACTAAGATGTAATAGTTTCACATAAAAACATGATGTGCAAACATGATGTGTAATAATTTAAATGAAACAATTTATAAATGTCAGTGTTAACTAGTGTGTTGTAATCAAAGAGAGATGGGTACAGATATTGTGTGTCCAATCAACACTGCTGTATCTTAAACGTAATCCCCACAGGCATAAAACAATTATTAATTATATTAATTTTATAAAAGGATAAGCAACAAAGTTTCTCTCTCTCTCTCTCTCTCTCTCTCTCTCTCTCTCTCTCTCTCTCTCTCTCTCTCTCTCTCTCTCTCTCTCTTTATCACTTTTTCCCGGTCTACATAAAAACACCAGCTGTCATAAGAGTGTGTCACCACCACAGAGGAGGACGGTGAAACTCACAGCTGTTGTATTCAGTGGCTAACTTTCCATGGATCTCCAGCGCTTCATCACACTGATTCATCACTTTGTGCCAATGTATAATGTGTATGTGTGTGTTTTATTTTTTTATTAGGACATAGGCAGTGAGACAGTTGCTACTGTAGTCATGGTGAGACAGTTGCTACTGTAGTCATGGTGAGACAGTTGCTACTGTAGTCATGGTGAGACAGTTGCTACTGTAGTCATGGTGAGACAGTTGCTACTGTAGTCATGGTGAGACAGTTGCTACTGTAGTCATGGTGAGACAGTTGCTACTGTAGTCATGGTGAGACAGTTGCTACTGTAGTCATGGTGAGACAGTTGCTACTGTAGATCATGGTGAGACAGTTGCTACTGTAGTCATGGTGAGACAGTTGCTACTGTAGTCATGGTGAGACAGTTGCTACTGTAGTCATGGTGAGACAGTTGCTACTGTAGTCATGGTGAGACAGTTGCTACTGTAGTCATGGTGAGACAGTTGCTACTGTAGTCATGGTGAGACAGTTGCTACTGTAGTCATGGTGAGACAGTTGCTACTGTAGTCATGGTGAGACAGTTGCTACTGTAGTCATGGTGAGACAGTTGCTACTGTAGTCATGGTGAGACAGTTGCTACTGTAGTCATGGTGAGACAGTTGCTACTGTAGTCATGGTGAGACAGTTGCTACTGTAGTCATGGTGAGACATCTACAACTGTAGTCATGGTGAGAGAACCACAACTGTTGTCATGGTGAGACAACTACAACTGTAGTCATGGTGAGACAACTACAACTGTAGTCATGGTGAGACAACTACAACTGTAGTCATGGTGAGACAACTACAACTGTAGTCATGGTGAGACAACTACAACTGTAGTCATGGTGAGACAACTACAACTGTAGTCATGGTGAGACAACTACAACTGTAGTCATGGTGAGACAACTACAACTGTAGTCATGGTGAGACAACTACAACGACATGGTGAGAACTCAACGTAGTATGGTGAGACAACTACAACTGTAGTCATGGTGAGACAACTACAACTGTAGTCATGGTGAGACAACTACAACTGTAGTCATGGTGAGACAACTACAACTGTAGTCATGGTGAGACAACTACAACTGTAGTCATGGTGAGACAACTACAACTGTAGTCATGGTGAGACAACTACAACTGTAGTCATGGTGAGACAACTACAACTGTAGTCATGGTGAGACAACTACAACTGTAGTCATGGTGAGACAACTACAACTGTAGTCATGGTGAGACAACTACAACTGTAGTCATGGTGAGACAACTACAACTGTAGTCATGGTGAGACAACTACAACTGTAGTCATGGTGAGACAACTACAACTGTAGTCATGGTGAGACAACTACAACTGTAGTCATGGTGAGACAACTACAACTGTAGTCATGGTGAGACAACTACAACTGTAGTCATGGTGAGACAACTACAACTGTAGTCATGGTGAGACAACTACAACTGTAGTCATGGTGAGACAACTACAACTGTAGTCATGGTGAGACAACTACAACTGTAGTCATGGTGAGACAACTACAACTGTAGTCATGGTGAGACAACTACAACTGTAGTCATGGTGAGACAACTACAACTGTAGTCATGGTGAGACAACTACAACTGTAGTCATGGTGAGACAACTACAACTGTAGTCATGGTGAGACAACTACAACTGTAGTCATGGTGAGACAACTACAACTGTAGTCATGGTGAGACAACTACAACTGTAGTCATGGTGAGACAACTACAACTGTAGTCATGGTGAGACAACTACAACTGTAGTCATGGTGAGACAACTACAACTGTAGTCATGGTGAGACAACTACAACTGTAGTCATGGTGAGACAACTACAACTGTAGTCATGGTGAGACAACTACAACTGTAGTCATGGTGAGACAACTACAACTGTAGTCATGGTGAGACACTGTAGTCATGTGAGCAACTACAACTGTAGTCATGGTGAGACAACTACAACTGTAGTCATGGTGAGACAACTACAACTGTAGTCATGGTGAGACAACTACAACTGTAGTCATGGTGAGACAACTACAACTGTAGTCATGGTGAGACAACTACAACTGTAGTCATGGTGAGACAACTACAACTGTAGTCATGGTGAGACAACTACAACTGTAGTCATGGTGAGACAACTACAACTGTAGTCATGGTGAGACAACTACAACTGTAGTCATGGTGAGACAACTACAACTGTAGTCATGGTGAGACAACTACAACTGTAGTCATGGTGAGACAACTACAACTGTAGTCATGGTGAGACAACTACAACTGTAGTCATGGTGAGACAACTACAACTGTAGTCATGGTGAGACAACTACAACTGTAGTCATGGTGAGACAACTACAACTGTAGTCATGGTGAGACAACTACAACTGTAGTCATGGTGAGACAACTACAACTGTAGTCATGGTGAGACAACTACAACTGTAGTCATGGTGAGACAACTACAACTGTAGTCATGGTGAGACAACTACAACTGTAGTCATGGTGAGACAACTACAACTGTAGTCATGGTGAGACAACTACAACTGTAGTCATGGTGAGACAACTGCCAGAGGCCTTCCGCTGGTTTACTCCTTTAAAATTAAAAAAAAATGTTTTAACTAACATTTACAGTGCTTCAGTAATAAAAATAATAATACTCTTATTATTTTTAATTATGAAGAGGGATAGATACACCAAGAATTGTCTCTGTAAATACAATACAGTGAGTTTAATTCCTATTTTAGGGAATCAAGTATTCTTGACTGGTGCTGAACGTGTTTTATGTAACCTTAATGAACATTGTTTAGTCGATAGGCTTCAAACCCAATTAGCAAACCTTATTATTCACATTTAGAAAAATCTAAATTCACATCGTTTATCATTAATAAAAAATCCCTGCCAGTACCAATTCCCTTTGGTCTTCCTTTCCATAAAACAATTACACCTTTTCCAACTTGGTTTACTAAACCATTTATTCGCAATTACACACAACCTCTCTGTCGTAATTGTCAGTTTTACTCTGTATTTTCTCCAGTAGGAACTTTAAACATTGGTTTATAGTTTATTGGGGACACGGTTTAGTATTAAAACACCTGGGTTAGTATGTGATTGATATGTTTTTTTTTTTAACGCTGATCTTATATTAATAATATCTGAATGGCCGGCACCGGTTTAGTGTTTATTCAATTTAATAAATAGGGTGGATTTTGGATACCGTTTTCAGTGTACCTAAATGATTCGGTCGAATATTGCAAGCGTATGTTAGCAACACACGTTTGCACCGTATGCCAAACAAATGTTGCTAACATAGTTGCAATAAATGTTACAAAAAATGTTGTAACATGTTTGAACATGTCACTGAAACATCAGAATTCAACTTTTAGTTCAACTTGTTTTAGTTTTTACTGGTTTGACCTAGTGTTTCCTAGTGTTTGACCTAGTGTTTCCTAGTGTTTGACCTAGTGTTTCCTAGTGTTTGACCTAGTGTTTCCTAGTGTTTGACCTAGTGTTTCCTAGTGTTTGACCTAGTGTTTCCTAGTGTTTGACCTAGTGTTTGACGTAGTGTTTCCTAGTGTTTGACCTAGTGTTTGACCTAGTGTTTGACCTAGTGTTTGACCTAGTGTTTGACCTAGTGTTTGACCTAGTGTTTCCTAGTGTTTGAAGGAGCGTGTGTTCCAGGCTACATCCAGACCCACTCACCTTGCAGTTTTGTCAACACAACCAAGAACAACACTCCCGTCAAGAGTCTCCCAGCTTCAGGGTCGCCCATCTCTTGTGTTGCTCCTCTACTCTCGGGTGTAGTCTTGTAAGTAGTGGTGAGCAGTGTTGCTAGGAGTAGTGGTGAGTAGTGTTGCTAGACGTAGTGGTGAATTATGCTATAGGAATGATTGTGCACGCACTTCTGACAGGAGCTTTACGAAAGAAAATCTTTTAATAGCTTTCTTGTAGTAGAATAACGCTTAATTTTTAATAAATCGATTTTTTTTTTATTTTTATGAAACATCAGCTAGCAGAAATACAGATTACATATAATGACGTACCAGATTTCAATGATCAGAGTTGGAATATATGAACACTCTTGCCACACTCTGGAATACCAACCCCAACCTGGAAACCTACCAGCACTGGTGGGTCCAGGAGTTGTTGCCTGCCTGACGTGCACCACAAGAAGCCTGACGAGGAACTGGCTGTCGGCAGCGCCGTCAGGTGAACCACATCTGACACCCTCGCCAGCTTTCTCCTCACCGCTCCTCTGGCTGTGGTTTAGAAGAGAGTAAGTGAAGTGTCTGCACCAGTCTGTTACCATAATCTGTCCAGCTGTCATGTCTTCCTACATTGTTTACATCAGTCATGTCATAAAAAATCTCACTCAAACGTAAAAAACAATCCGATAAACTTTTCCGATTCTTCTTAAAGGCAGGACAGTAACATTAACAGACTGATCTTGTCACGTAAATATTCGATAAATCAGATATGCACACGGACACAGGTCCATGTTCCCCACACCTGTGTCGGAGCCACATGTTACTGCTGTGGCGAAAGTTGTTTTAACAATACACTTACATAATAACTCCAACATTAATTTGTAAGTCGTGGCTACACATGTCCTGCATCCGCTGGTAACTTCTGGGTTAGTTTTTAGTACAGCGTAAGGAGAGATCCTTTTAATAATTAATAATACTTGACTTACATTCATATAAGTAATTAAGTCACTATTTCTCTTTGGACTCTTCAAAGTGAAACATGTGAAAACATTCTCCTTATGCAAGGAATCTCCGTGTTTTTACTCTCCTTGCATAAGGAATTATCAAGGAATCGAAGCAGCTGTGCATATTTTAGATAATATTTTAGCCTGCCCGCTCTTGAATTTTGGTATGTAGCCTGTTGCAATCATCACTGCATTAAGATAAAAACAAACTCTTGCGTTCCATTCACATACACATGTTCATATGCAAACATACACTCACACATATACATCTATCGACAAGTGCCTTTCACAATTCTTAAACTACCTTCGGTCAGCTATGTTAATTACTGCAAACATTTGTTGCACCGCTACTTTCAACATCTTCAGGCAGTGAGGTCTTATGCTGGACGCACTGCAAACACAGGAAGACGTCAACTTCTGCCCTTGATCAGTGCTTGTCACCAGACTTCCATCACTAACAATACTAGAGCCAAGCGTGGTGCTCAGGCGGAGTGGTTATATACAAGAGCTTAGTATACACAATGAGTTATGCCAACGTGTCATATAATATATGATTAAAACCACGTCAGACGACACTTGTCCTGTTTTCTACTGATTAAAATAGCGCTAGTGAGAGTTTAACTTGCTTGGCTGGTGGTGAGGCTACAGTCAGCCTTGATTCTCCTGTAGTCGATAGGCTTGAAACCCCATTAACCAACGATAGACCTGTGCTCTAATCTCCAGTCATCACGCATTAATATTTAGCAAACTTGTACATTTGGAAAGAGCACCGACAAATACAGAACGATAGTATCTACGGCACATTAAAAAATATTCTTGTAATAGTGTTAATTGAATAAATGCACAAATTTTTTTGCTTTTGGTTACCTTTCAAAGCGATGCCGTTGATGTGATCCAAGGAATCAGAAATACTCTTTCTTTCCTTGGATCGAACCCGATTGTCTTCTGTGAGTTGTTTGACCCATACAGGATTAGCGATGCCCCATGAGTATAATGATTGTCGTAACCTAATCCAGCCTAATTTTAAAAAAAATAGTATCTCGTGAGAAAATTAACATAATAAAATTAGATTAGGTTGCATCTCCATGATGCACGTACAGATTTTAACGTTTCCTTGCTACGTTGAAATACTGCACTGCCAGACGTGTCGATGTCGCTTTTTTTTAATTTGATTATTTGTGGATAGTTATACAGTTTTTAATAAGCTTTTGTAATTTTACCTAACCTTTACCTAATTATACGTATCGTAGTATAACCTTAGCTTAACAAACTCCGCCTTAAATGACCTGACCTTACCTAATCCGAATTACCATAACCCCGTCTTAAATGACCTTACATTACCTACCTTACCTAAACTGACCTAACATAACCTCGCCTTAAATGACCTTACCTTACCTAAACTGACCTAACCACTCACACACAGAAACACTCCACTATCACTGAGCGAGAAGTTCCTCCATGATCCCCGTGCAACACTGACACACACAAGACATCACAATATTCCGCCAGACTTCTCTATGCAGAGTAAAACAGAGCCAGAAATGCAAAGCAACGCCACAAAACACTAACACAAGGAAGCATTAATACAAACACACTCAACACTAACACACTACTAGATCAAAACAACGACAGCAACAAAACAACCGCATCAACAATTACCTCTGAACAACTGCCGTCACCTGATGGTCTTCTCTACACACATGTTCCAACACTTCCACACAACACCTGCCGACCGATGGTCTTCCTACACACATGTTCCAACTTCCTACACAACATGCCGTCACCTGATGGTCTTCCTACACCATGTTCCAACACTTCCACACAACACCTGCTGTCACCTGATGGTCTTCTTACACCATGTTCCAACACTTCCACACAACACCTGCCGTCACCTGATGGTCTTCTCTACACACATGTTCCAACACTTCCACACAACACCTGCCGTCACCTGATGGTCTTCTCTACACACATGTTCCAACACTTCCACACAACACCTGCCGTCACCTGATGGTCTTCTCTACACACATGTTCCAACACTTCCACACAACCCTGCCGTCCATGATGTCTTCTACACATGTTCCAACATTTCAAAAATAATATGGTATAAAATACCGACACAATGGAAAAATAAACACATAATCAGTATAATGTGATCCTTTATTGACAACGTTTCGCCCACGCAGTGGGCTTTATCGAGTCACAGACAGATCTGTTTGTGACTCGATAAAGCCCACTGCGTGGGCGAAACGTTGTCAATAAAGGATCACATTATACTGCTTGTGTTTATTTTTCCACTTCCACACAATGCTAACTTTCTAGCAACCAAATTTTTTGATAAATGTTCCTTTTCTTAACATTAGCAATGTTGGTGAAGTAAAATTAGTGTACATGCGTTAACTTATTTTAACTGTTATTTACTAATTAGTGCTGGAGAATGTTAAAAAAAAAATGTGCTAAACGCAGTATCGATCAGATTTCACACAGACAGAACGAGAAATTTCAGCATTACACACACACACACACACACACACACACACACACACACACACACTAAAGTTCTACGATAAGGTAATAGAATTACTTTTGTTACCTTATCGTAGAACTTCAGGAAGAGAGAGAGAGAGAGAGGGGGATGGGTAGACTGCACTTTCTTGGACCGTAAGAAGGTTTTCGACACAGTACCACACAAGAGACTGGTTGGAAAGCTAGAGGAGCAGGCAGGAATAGCAGGGAAAGTACTGCAATGGAGCAGGGAATACCTGACAGGAAGGAAACAATGTGTGTTGGAACGTGATGAGGTGTCAAAGTGGGCGCATGTGTCAAGTGGGGTTCCACAAGGGTCAGTCCTAGGTCCGGTGCTGTTACTTGTATATGTAAATGACATGACGGAAGGAATAGATTCAGAGGTGTCCCTGTTTGCATACGATGTGAAACTAATGAGGAGAATACAAGCGGACTAGGATCAAGTAAGCCTACAAGGGGATCTGGACAGGCTGCCAGCCTGGTCAACAACTGGCTCCTGGAGTTTAACCCCACCAAGTGCAAAGTCATAAAGATTGGGGAAGGACAAAGAAGACCACAGACAGAGTACAGCCTAGGGGTCAAAGGCTGCAAAACTCAGTCAAGGAAAAGGATCTTGGGGTGAGCATAATCCCGAGCACATCTCCTGAGGCGCACATTAACCAAATAACCGCTGCAACATATTGGCACCTCGCAAACCTAAGAATAGCATTTCAACATCTAAGTAATTAGTCACTCACGACTCTGTACACCATGTACGTCAGGCCCATATTGGAGTATGCAGCACCGGTATGGAATCCACACCTGGTCAAACACGTCAAGAAATTAGACAAAGTACAAAATTTTGCAACAAGACTAGTTCCAGAGCTAAGGAGCATATCCTACGAGGAGAGGTTAAGGGAAATCGATCTGATGACACTGGAGGACAGGACGGATAGGGAAGATATGATAACGACATATAAAATTGACAAGGTGGACAGGGCCAGAATGTTTCATAGATGGAACATAGGAATAATGGGACACAATTAGAAGTTAACTCAGATAAGTTATTGTGATATTAGAAGTATATCTTCAGTAGTATTAGAATTGTCAGGAAGTGGAACAATTAGTGGAGGCAAAATCCATACATAGCTTTAAGATGAGGTACGATAAGACTCTTGGAGCTGGGAGAGAGTGGATCTAGTAGCGACTAGCAAAGGGGCGGGATCAGAAACTATGAATCGACCCCCTGCAACCACAATTAGGTGAGTACACATACACACTCTATTACGCAGTGTATTGTAAAATATGTGTATAAAAAACACTCTATATATAATGTCAGTTTACGGGTTTTGTTCTGAAACCGGATGCGTATTAGTCCTGAAGAGTAGCCAGGACAGGACAGGAGCATGTGAGGTGTGTTTATAAGTTAGTACTGGAAGCTCAGTGGCTGGAGCTGATGTCTTAAGACGTTATGGTTTGGTGTTTGTGAAGTGGGAGGGGGGGAGCGATTTTTGGTAAGTTTAGGCCATAAGTTATTTTATTAAGTGGTGTTCCTATGTTTACCTGCAAGGCCCTAGTGTGCATGGGCCTGTGTAGTGGAGAGTACTCGTGGAGTGTTTTGCCTGCAGGCTCAGAGGAGAGTACTCGTGGAGTGTTTTGCCTGCAGGCTCAGAGGAGAGTACTCGTGGAGTGTTTTGCCTGCAGGCTCAGAGGAGAGTACTCGTGGAGTGTTTTGCCTGCAGGCTCAGAGGAGAGTACTCGTGGAGTGTTTTGCCTGCAGGCTCAGAGGAGAGTACTCGTGAGTGTTTTGCCTGCAGGCTCAGAGGAGAGTACTCGTGGAGTGTTTTGCCTGCAGGCTCAGAGGAGAGTACTCGTGGAGTGTTTTGCCTGCAGGCTCAGAGGAGAGTACTGTGGAGTGTTTGCCTGCAGGCTCAGAGGAGAGTACTCGTGGAGTGTTTTGCCTACAGGCTCAGAGGAGAGTACTCGTGGAGTGTTTTGCCTGCAGGCTCAGAGGAGAGTACTCGTGGAGTGTTTTGCCTGCAGACTCAGAGGAGAGTACTCGTGGAGTGTTTTGCCTGCAGACTCAGAGGCCGGCAGAAGGGAGGTTGTAATAGCCTCACTGTTTGTATACATTTAAACTACTAGTATCAGTGTGCTAGTGAGTAATATTTTGAAGGTGGCCTAAAATGTGTATTTGGTAAAGGTATAATGGTGTTTGGTGATTTTATATGTAGAGGGAAGGTTGTATGTGGTATATGTTAGTTTACTATTTTTATATATGCTAGTTTTTGAGTCCTTCCTGTTAATATAAAAATTTACTATTTACTTAATTTTTGTGAAGGAACAAACTGGTCCTACGTTGGTATTGTTTTATTTTAATATTTTATATGCCCTTAGACTAGGTAGGTTAACCCCTAGGAGCCAGGAAATGTATTTAAGTAACGCAGTAAAAGGCGTTACACACACACACACACACACATACACACACACACACACATACACACACACACATACACAGTGGACCCCCGAGTTATGAGCACCCCGGAAATCATACAATTATGTAAGTATAATATTGTAAGTGCTTTTGTAAGTGTATTTTTGGAGGTCTGAAATGGACTAACCTACTTGACATTATTTCTTAAGGGAGTAAATTCATTCGGTAATGGCACACACACATACACACACACACACATACACACACACACACACACATACACACACATACACACATACACACACACACATACACTGCTTTAGCTGATACAGTGAGACTGATGATGGAGGCAGTAAGATGGCATTATGATTAGCAATGTTTTTTGTGTAAGTTTATACAGGTACACACAAATATAGTTACATAAATTATAATACGTTGCAGCATGTGTGTAAATTACATAGGATAATCCAAGAAAGTCAGACAAAGTGACTTGTTTCCATTGGGGTCCTTGTAATATCTTATTATTTAAACCTTAAAAGTTCAAACAGCTAAGTAACTCGACTATGTGAAAAGCAGTTGCAATAAAAGAAGATATACTAGGAATAAGGTAAACTGAGTTATTTACATTAAAGAGAGAATCAGCTTACAATAATAGGTACATGTATGTCAGCTATACAAGAAATCACTCTCCTCTCTGTCACTAGATTCATTAGGTCATTCATTAGGTACCTTTTAACTCTTCCTGATCTTCCTCATGCTATGACACGCTATAAGTGCAAGCAGTCCGTTCCACTCCTTTATTGCTGTACAATAAATGGTGTTTGAAACGCACAAATAACCAGCAGATGTTTTGTTTATTTTACCAGTCACGGCAGTGTGCTTTTTTGATCTTTTAAGGCGTTTGAAGTCTGTTCACCTACTGTGGGTACTACAAAGTTGTGTTCTCTTCCTCTAGTACTATACTTGTTTTGGTTCCCAGCCTTGACAAAATTGGCAGCAAGATATTTTAAACACTGCTTGTGAGCAATTTTATAAACGTGATTTACTCTGTCTTCAATATTCAGCATATCCAATTGTTGTAATACATCCTAGGCCTACATGGTCTCTTGGTCCCAGGTCCAGGATGAATCTCACCATTTTGTTCTGGGCGATTTGTAGTTTTTCATTTGTTTTTGTTAAGGAAGAGTACCATGAAGATCAAGCGTAATCTATATGGCATTATATAAAAGCTAGACACTGGGTCCTGCGAGCCTCATTAGGTAGACACTGGGTCCTGCGAGCCTCATTAGGTAGACACTGGGTCCTGCGAGCCTCAGTAGGTAGACACTGGGTCCTGCGAGCCTCGGTAGGTAGACACTGGGTCCTGCGAGCCTCGGTAGGTAGACACTGGGTCCTGCGAGCCTCGGTAGGTAGACACTGGGTCCTGAGAGCCTCGGTAGGTAGACACTGGGTCCTGCGAGCCTCGGTAGGTAGACACTGGGTCCTGCGAGCCTCGGTAGGTAGACACTGGGTCCTACGAGCCTCGGTAGGTAGACACTGGGTCCTGCGAGCTTCGGTAGGTAGACACTGGGTCCTGCGAGCCTCGGTAGGTAGACACTGGGTCCTGCGAGCCTCGGTAGGTAGACACTGGGTCCTGCGAGCCTCAGTAGGTAGACACTGGGTCCTGCGAGCCTCAGTAGGTAGACACTGGGTCCTGCGAGCCTCAGTAGGTAGACACTGGGTCCTGCGAGCCTCGGTAGGTAGACACTGGGTCCTGCGAGCCTCGGTAGGTAGACACTGGGTCCTACGAGCCTCGGTAGGTAGACACTGTGCTTGTCTGTAGAGGAACTTTAGTCTGGCTGTGGAATTCGCTTTTTTTACCACACTATTCCCTATCAATTCTCCTGACATGCTTGGGTCAAAGGGAAGTCCCAGATATTTCACTGAAGATACTAAAGTGATGGTTCCCCATTACACTGGACATTAACATTTACCCTTTTCAGTTTATTTTTTCGTGCCAAAGAGTATGGCTTCCGTTTTACCTAGGTGTAACGATAATTTGTCTACAAACCATTTGCTGTAGGACTCTAGTTTTAGTGATAGTACATTAGCTATATCTTATGGGTCTTTACCACAGCAATGTATCTACCTCATCTTCTAGAAAAATGATAGGATGGATAATGAGAACCTTCAAAACTAGGGACGCGAAGCCCATGATGATTCTTTTCAAATCGCCTGTTCTCTCTAGGCTGGAATACTGCTGTACACTAACGGCCCCCTTCAAAGCAGGCGAAATTGCTGACCTGGACAGCGTACAGAGAACTTTCACGGCACACATAAGTAGGATAAAGCACCTAAAATACTGGGAATGATTGAAGTCCCTTGGTTTGTATTCCCTGGAACGCAGGCGAGAAAGATACATGATAATATGTGCTTGGAAAATCCTAGTATAATTAGTACCAAACTTGCACACGAAAATCACTCCCTACGAAAGCAAGACTCGACAGGAGATGCAACATTTCCCCAATGAAAAGCAGGGGTGCCACGTGTACACTAAGAGACAACACAGTAAGTGTCAGGGGGCCAAGAATGTTCAACTGCCTCCCAGCATACATTAGGGGGATTACCAATAAACTCCTGGCTGTCTTCGAGAAGGCGTTGGACATGCATCTAAAGTCAGTACCTGATCAGCTGGTCTGTGATTCTTACGTCGGTTTACGTGGGACCAGCAGTAACAGCCTGGTTGATCAGAACCTGATCCACCACGAGGCCTGGTCTCAAATCGGGCCTCTGGGGGCGGTAATCCCCGAAACCCTCTCCAGGTATACTCCAGGACATTAACAGAGCACTGTCATCTGCATACAACAGAAGCTTACACTTGACACTGATGCAAGACTACTACCTTGGGGAACCCCACATGCTATCGGCAGGGGTTCTGATTCTCTGTTGTTGATCTTGACAATTTGTTTCCTATTGCTCAGGTAGGACTTAAACCAGTCTACAGAACCTATGCCGATGGGTTGTGGTTTCTTACATAATATATTATGGTTGACCGTATTATTAATTCCCTAGTGACATTTTAGTTCTCAGGTAGTCCATCAGATTAATAATGGAGACGTCGATAAGATCTCCTGAAACCTGATTGGTAACTTTGGAGAATGTTCTTGTCATTAAGATACTTAAATACTTGACAGTACACAGTCTTTTGGACATCCCACTGAGTATACTAACAGACCGATAGTTGCTGACATCAGACCTACTATTTTGAAGATAGGAGTAACTCTGGCCTCCTTGAACCCCTCTTGGACGGTATTAGTGGTGATGGACAAATTTATTATGTGCGCAAAGGGAATTGGCAATTCAGATTCGCCATCTTTTAGGAACTTAGACGGGATGTTATCTGGACTGATGCTTTTAGTTGGGTTTAACTTTAGTTCTTTTCGCATGAAGTCATAAAATACACCTGCTAGTTGGCAATTGTTTGGGATGACGCCTTTATTACTGTAATAAATTTTAAAGTTATTGGAGTCTGTGTTAAAAGTATTCGATGCAACTGGCAGTTTCCTTACTAGTGTTGATGCAACAGTTGTGTGGTATGAATTAAAACAATTTACCACTTAGTTGTTTCATGGCTTACCTCGTTATCGATATTTAGTACTATGTTAGATCTAAGGGGTTTATGGCTATACCTCAGTTGTTTTAGTTGTTGCCAGAGCTTTCTGGGGTAATTATTGTATTCTTCGATTTTTGAGCAATAGGGCCTTGCCTTTGCTCCTTTTATAAGCCTCTGCACTCTGTTCCTCACCCTGTGGAATTCATTTACCGCTGCAATATCCTCTCTGTTTGTTTCAAATCTTTTCAACAATTGTTCCCTGACTTTGATATTATCAAATATCTCAGCAGTTATCCAGGGTTCAGTTCTTCATTTAATCCTAACCTCTTTAGCTAGTGCAATATTATCAAGGATAGCAGTAAACATGGTTTTGATCATGGGTGAGGGGCGGTAACTAGTTTCTACTAGGATGGGTTTGGTCTTGGGCAGCAACACCTCAAACCATAGAATCTCCAATTTATTGTCATACAAATCGGGTCTTGGGTTGCAGGCTAAGTCATTTCTTACACAAGCACATACCCCAGCACCTTGTCTATTCCTATCTAAGCGCTTTATATTGTAACCTTCTATACAGAATGCATAGGATGGTGTTGGGTTACGACAAATATAAATCATAGGGTGGAGGTGCTGAGGTGGTTTTGGTATTTAGATAGGATGTAGCATAGTAGGATGACTAAGAGGTCGTATGAATCAGTGGTGGATGGAAGGTTCGTCCAAGGAAGGGCTGAAGGGAGGGTATACCCGAGGTTTTAAATGGTAGGGCGTGAACATCTACTAGGCGTGTGCGAGCTTATTAGATCGAAGTGATTTGAGGCATCGAAGTGATATGTGGCAAGGATTTGACATGCTGTTGAAGTAGAGATGGGAACTACAGTGTCTGCACTCTGAAGGACCAGAGGGATGATACACTTAGGGAAGGGGGTCGTGTGAATGGGGAGTCTGCACACTTCTAGCAAGAGAGCTGTTGATTGAAATAATAGTGAATATTTTTTTTTATTTGAGTAGAATTCTCTGAAAAATGGAAATGTGAAGACGTTCAGAGTTTGCGTCGTAATATTTGTGAAGTGAATTACGTAAATGGCTATTTGTTTGGATAAGGACTAATGGTTATAATCATAGCCATATTTTTTAAAGGGGTGGACCGGTAATCCAGCGGAAGGCCTCGGTCAGATGACCAAAAGCTCCAGCTGTGGGTCATCATATGACTAAAATTCGCGTCAGGAAACACTTGTCCTGTTTCCTGACAAACCTTACCTAACCTAACCTATTAGGGCATTGTGATAGAGGTCTTTTGAAACTTCAGAAATACAATACACAATGACAAAATATTTGGCAACATTAAGCTCAAAATTATGGTCTTGTTTCTCATGAAGTCCCACGAAAGCTGACTGTGGTCACCTATCCAGTAACTGGGCTGCCTGAACGATCCTTAACCTGTGTGGAAAATTTTCATAATTTTCCTGTAATTTGTGTAATAAATGATGGAGATAACAGTGTTTATATAAAGTTGCGTAGATGTGTATCTTTAATGCTACTTTTGGAAGACATTAAGTCACATGAGAATTTACATTCCCTTTAATTTTCTTATTGTAATCAGTTAATTAAAATATAATCAGTGTAATTTAGAAGAAATTAATATTCTGATAAGGAAAATGTATTACAACCCTAGAAATATCCCTAAATATAAATAGATGTTTGTGTATAAGATAAATGTTTGGGAAGGATCGAAAATGGCGTAGTGAACAGAACGGACCGGGAATTGTTGTGGAGTTAATCTAATTGAATCGGGGCCGTTAGAAAGAGTATCGGCAAAAGTTCGGGACTACAAAATAAGTGAACATAAAGTGCATCTGGAATAATCTAGATATATACTGCAATCATCAGAAGGATGAAAAGAGACTCAGTGTTAGCTGAAGGAAGAATTGTATCACTGCATGTACTATACTAATTTCGCCTTCTTATATATAACAACAAAACAGGCAACGTAGGTAATATTGGTCAATATTTAGTATACCTTCTTTTAGGGAGGCGTTAAGATATACCACCCACAGAATAAATGGGTTAGTGCATTTATGTTTATAAGTAGTGTATTAATTTGATTGAATATGAAATTGCGTGTTTAATAATTTGTAAATAAGATACTAACAAATTACTTAAGTTCTCAAGCTCAAATAACTTTTCCTTAATCATACAGTCCATTAATTATGCCAGGTTTACTGGCTTAATTTTTTTCTAATATTCAAGACGTATATGTTCATAAGTCTCGTTGTGAGTTGGGGAGCTGTGACAGTGGACACTGAAAGAGGGACAGTGTTGTGACCCATTGTCACTGAAGTCCCACAGGTATCCAAGATGCACCTATATAAGTCAATGATTACTTTAGATGTGTTAGAGTTCTCCCCAGCTATGTAAGTGAAATGTTAATTCTAGATTGTACTCGTGAAATTCGCCCACATAATTTCTCACAGCCTGACTGACCATCGTGTACGTCATCAAAAATGTTAAGGACGATTTAAAACTTTTCTTGTCGAATATGAAATAGAAGAAAAAGTTAAAAGTCCCTGATTTGGAAAATATCGCGTATTTTACAGAATCCGTTATACCCACCCCCCAGTTGGAGGAATGGGGCATAAGAAGGGAAAGATGATGCTTAAGAGACGGGTCGTTTCTGTATATAATTAATTCTAAGAATTAGCCTCGCAACTCTTAGACTATGCACTATAATTACTGCTTAGTTAGGCTAAGTTATAGTCGTTAGCTGAACGTAGTAGTTATAATTCTCATACACAATAAACGCCTTAGGCATTCCCTTTCCCGCCAAAAGGCACCCTGGGGAAGGCCGAGGCGTGGCTGGGAGCCTTGGTGGCATAACACTAGAGAGGCGGCGAGGTCTACTCTCATCGGGTCACCCGTAAAATACTGCGAAACTCCCTACAACGAGGCCGTGACCCGTGACACACACACAGGTGCACCCACAACTACCACCTTGCATGTAAGTACCCTAGGTGTATGAAGTACACACTTGGTTCGTTCGTGTTTGCGTGCAAGGTCAGCTAACTCCCTCATCTGACAACCTGGACAAGCCACAGTCTATCATATTTACACTGCCTCCTGTGGAGAATAAAGTATGCATTGACAGGATTTACCCTGAGGTGGAGTGGCAGGCTTCAGGCTGAATTTCATGACTGAAACAGAGACCACTAACTCAACCCAGTCGTGCCCTCACACACTGCCTTTATTCTACACACCTGATATTGTCTCCATATTTCTGAGAAGCAGATCCTGCAAGTAATATTCTTCTTAGTTGATCCGTCAATGTAGGCTTCATTCTGCATAACATATCTTAACCATAGCATATGTTGAAGCTAGTTAGTATTGTTTCAACTGTTGGACTACGTTTCATAATACTTTAAGTCATTTAAAAGCATCATATGGTAGTGAGGAGGCTGGAGGCAGTGGAAATGTCATGTCTGAGGGCCATGTGTAGTGTGAATATTATGCAAAGAATTCGTCCTTTGAAGATTAGGAGGTGGTGCTGGTTTAAAAAATATAATATTCCAAGGGCTGTTGAGATGGTTTGAACACTTAGAGAGGATGAAGAAAACTGGGATGATTTGGAAGGTGTATAAATCTGAAGTGGAGAGAAGGCGGGTTAGGGGTCGTCCTATGAAAGGTTGGAGGGAGAGGGTAAAAGAGGTTATATTTGCGAGGGGCTTGGATATCCAGCAGGCATGTATTAGCGTGTTAGAGGAGAGTGGAGGGAAGTGTTTTTTGTGATTTGACGTGCTGTTGGAGTGTAAGCAAGGTAACATTTAGGAAGAGATTCGGGAAAACCGGTTAGCTGTACTAGTCTTGGAGGTGGAAAGTACAGTGTATGGATTCTTAATGAGGGGTAGAGATATGTTGCAGTTTGGAGGGGCATTTGAAGTGTAGAATCAGCACTCTGGCAAGACAGTGGTGGAGTGAGTGAGGGTGTTGCATACCCTGAACTGGACACAATGTATATTTAAAGTTCTGTATCTTTAATATTCTGTGTATATTTTATTATCATATAATTTTATATTGGAGATGTTTTCATTATTAGCTAAAATGAAAACATCTTGCTTTATACTATTATTTGACTTAGCTATAATATTAGGTAGGATGTAACATGTACATTTTATGTTCGAGAGTTGTGGTTGGCTGACCACATGGGAAAAATGCTTAGCTAACTATCGGCTCACTTGTTTACCTGGGTATGATGACGTGAATCACGTCATCATACCCAGTGTTGGGGCTGCTGAGTTGGCCTCACTCGGTTACCTGCTGGCTTCTCTTAGGTGACACGTCGAGCTCTCTTCCTGGTGGTTGATTTTCCTCTTTCAAGTGTCAGTTTAGAGTTCTACATTACTCTGGTGAATTTGTTGGTTCAGCTAACTGAGCCTGCCTTGTCTGCCCTTTTGAGTTACTTTGTGGTCGGGATTATTCTAAGTCGGGCTGGATGAAGATAGTACCAAGTCTAAGCCTATCATTTTGATTTCTCCATATTAATATATCGGTGGAAATAGATTCTTATGGTTAATGCAATTATACGAATATGTACATACCAAGAGAAGTGTAGGAGCTTGACTCCTTATGTCCAATATTTTAATTTTGTACTTAAATATATTCTGCTAGACAACTTTACTAGTAAAGATCTTATATTTTATCTATTTGGTTTGTGATCACAAATTCTTATATTACAACTGTTAAAAAACATGAAACAGGCCAACTGTTAAACAGGGATAAATTACCTAATACTCTACCATGCTCTGGAGACGTTTTAAGAAGAGTAGTTTTGTAACAGATGGTGAAAGTGTTTCTTCTTTTTGGTGTCGCCCTACCTTGAAGAGGGCCGGTGTGTTAAACAGTATATTGAGTACACAAATAATAATGGTTATATTTAATGTTGGGTATTGGGAAATTGACTCAAATTTAAAACCTACGGGTGAAGTATTTGTTTAATATCTGTCAAGAAATGCTAAGACAAAGGAGAATGAGTACAGAGAAATATACGTAAAGAATTAAGATATTTCAAAGACCCAGTATCTTCTATAATTCCACTATAGCTACTTCGGGTGTGGTTCCACAAGACTCTGCATATCTCCACAAAGCCTCCCTCCGAAGTAATGTCTGCTCGCAACCTCCTCCATTTTCTACCTTCTATTTCCTGCTTAGTCCAACTTCCTCCTGTTTCCCAAGTCTAAAAAGGGTTCATGACCTCAGATAGGAAGCCAAAACACATGCAATTCACACAAAATACAAGTACCAGTTTTTTTCTGTATATGTATTCTCAAATACAACTGCGAGCAGCCCACAGGAAAGCTAGGCAAAGTGACGGCCTTTTTGGTTATCAATTCCGTCTGAGTCAGTAATTTCACACCAGAAATTTCAATGACTGGAGCTGCTTCAGGAGAGTATCTGTCAATTTTCGCATATTTCCATATTGAACTCATAGGAGTAGTGGAATTTAAAGAAAATCCATCAGGGTAGCCACTGAATTTTCAAGGATTTACAGAACCAGGGGTTTACCCCACAAACGGTTGGGTTTAGTCCTGACTCTTTCTTCGACTGCAGTTCTTCTTCTCACCGGCTATTCTTCGTCTGTCCCCACTTCCCCCTCGCCCCTAGTGGGTCCTTACCTGTGAGTCTCTGAATGAATGAAGGATTTACATTTTGTTTTACGTGTGGGCTTTAAATACTCAATTTTAAGTTTTTCAAAATGCAATTTTTATTGTGTGAATGCATGAGCATCATCAGTTGGTCAATATGCATTTGTGTTATAAAACACTTCAACACGTACACAAAATAGCTAATTTATGAATATATATCAGATTTCTTATGTTTGTAACAAATTTTTGAAACTAACGAATTAAAAGCACTGCATTTTATCGATAGGCCTAGGGTACTGAGGTCCTGTGACTGACCAATTGTGAGTTTTAGCAAAAATTAGGAAACCAGTTTTAACTAGTAGAAAACAAAATCCCCTGAATCCATTTCTTCAATTATGTTCAGGTCATACCATCACGTCCTCTTTCTCTAAGCTCACACAAAAATCTTCCAAATTCATAATAATAGTAGATTTCGTATAGCCGATTGGAAGCTCTTAACAGGACGTGTTATTACAGTGGCGTGCTTAGCAGCAGTAGAAGGCAGCATCGTTAAGAGCTGTGTCGTCACCTTTGCCTTGCTTACCCTCAACCCGGGTCTGTATGCCGCAGATTACTAGATCTGAAAAAAAAAACCGCAATAAGTGATGTAGAAAGTCTGGAGGGCTCTGCAAAGTACATTTATATTTATATTTAATTGGTGCATTGGGGTAAAACTATATACTTTATTCTGAATACGACGTAGCTTCATAAATAGGAAAACTAGTTTTTTTATATTGAAAAGTTCTTCAGAAAAAAGACAATCGTAGTATGTGATCCTTTCTTGACTGTTTCGCCCACACAGTGGGCTTTATCAAGTCACAATTCAGATCTGTTTGTGATCTGATAGTCTACTGTGTGGGCGAAATGTAGTCAATAAAGATTCGCATTATACTGCATTTGTCTATTTTTCCATCGTGTCGGTATTTTATACCATTTATCTCCAGATAAATGCTTTGTTACAACATACTATAACTAGAAAACCAATATTATGAACCAATAAATTTATCAACAAAGTATATATATAATATGCTGTTGGGAGTACATCAAGAGTGGTGAGGTTTAAACCCATCTGCACCTCAGTCTTAAGAATCCTTCAGCTAGATTTACTGGATATGTCTGGGGAGAATCTTCGATTCCGACAGCATCTAATGATCGTCTAGCTCTTGTCCTTTCTACATCGTTTGTCAGCGTGTTTAAAGTGCGCAGTGAAAGTACGGAACAATTCAGTGGAATGATGGGGATTCGAAACAGCCGTCTGGGATTACCAGACAGTGGCCTTAGACCACTGCAACACAGAGGGTTATAAGGTTTACCTAGGCGGTCGCCAGATGAGTCGCTGCCAACTGGCTGGGTGGACCTTGCTGAATAATTTGTGATCGGGTTCCCGTTGGTAGGCATCATCTACCTCCCAAGACTGTGGTTCGCGGTATCTTGGAACACTTTGTCACTTTTTGTCAGCAACTGCCTTATTATACGACCTTTGACAGTCCTTTTCTTCCCTCCACCTAGCTGTTTATAACCTCCGCACTATTTGCTGCCCCGTAGCGCTGTATGACCCTTGTCGGTTTAGCGCTGTCTTTTATTATAATTGGAACACTTTGTAATGGACTAAAAAATTAATGAAAATCACTGTTACTAAAGATAACGATACATGTGATAGATCTCATCCCAAGCGACTTGGGATGAGATATAAATCAAATCTTGTGGCACTTTAGTGTTGCTCTTTTTAAGTGTTGTGGATGGTGTGAGGTTCACTACACATAACAGTAGTTACTTACTATTTGGGCAGATGATCCAGGAGCTCCAGCTTCCCCAGCCGGTTCCTCCTCCGCGGAGTTCTTCACCGTTCTCACAGCGCATGTCCAGGTTGTTGGCGGCTGTGTCGTCACCATCGCCTTGTCTTCCTTCAACACGCATTCTTATTGCGTTCAAGCGGCCATTACGGCATTGTTGTTTGCCTGTAAAGAAATGTTTATCAACATGGTATATGATAATATCTTTGCTTCATGTTTTTAAATTGTTATTATAATGTAAGTAGGTTTCAATTCCCTTCAAAATAAGTTCATGTTATCATAGTGGGTTATAGATCTACTCAGGCTTCTAACTGGATTCCTATAGCAATCATTTTCATTATTTATTTGTCTCCTAATATTATTCCTAATGCTAGACACAGATATACCAAAGTTATATTCTACATTCTCCTTCTGGGTGCTCTTCTTGGCTAACATATCAACTTTATCATGGAGTAATCCAATGTGTGATGGAATCCATAGCAATTGTACATTAATTCCTTTGTCCCGGATTTTTTAGTATCTATACCTGGCTTCTCCAACGAGCATGCTGTTAGTCATTATATGAGTCAAGAGCCTTCAGTGATAGACATAGAATCAGTAATGATGATGGTCAAGCTCAGTGTCACAAGTTAGCTTTAGGGCCATTAGGATTGCAAACAATTCAGTTTGTAGTGTAGACACCCAGTTGTTAATTCTTATGCCTAGTTCAACAGATTTATTATTGTTCTTAACTAGGGAGGTGGCAACCAGAGCAGATGCAGCCCACCCCATCCCTCCCTTATTCCCTTCCCATTTTTACCCTGGGAGCTTCTCTCCACAAGCATTCTAGTTCCTAGGTAGGGGGAAGGGTACCGTGGTCCATCCCATTCCATTAAGGTTCTTGGCGGTGGTGTAGTTTGCTGTGGAATCTGGATCGCCTGGGGATGTCCCGATCCCTCTCCGGTCTCCCGGGGGGTGGCTTTGGGTATCTTTCGGGCGACGGGTATATCTCTGGAGGCCACCTTTCGGATTCTGGGGGTGGTGGCCGAAGGAGGTATGCTTTGTGTTGGGTATCCGACCGCCCTCTCTTTTGTCCGCCGAGGTGGCTCGGTGGATGTGAGGTTGCTATCCGGGATTGCTGGTTTACTGGCATAAAGGGTAAGGTATGGCACGGGTTCCATGCAGCATCTGCACTACTTACTGTGTTGAGGTCCTCTTGGGCATGGAGGGGGCTTTACGCCACTTCCATTCCTCCTAGGAGCTATTCCTCCACGTTCCCCCCCCCCCCTTTTTTTTATTCTTTTTTTTATTTTTATTTTTTTTTCTTAAAAATAAAAAGAAAAAAGTAATCTAACCATTGATGTCCTAATCTGTGAACCTACCCCCGGGCCCCTTCTTGATACCGCACCCAGTTCTGACCCTACCTCGTTAATGGACAACTCTTCGGACACCTCCGGTCCCACATCAAAACGACCAAGACCCTTACATGACGATTCGACACTTCCTTCTCATTCATTTCAGAAACGACCAGCACGTCACGCACTCCCCTTAAACACTTAGTTTCACACTACTCAATGGACAAAGTTTTTTACTCTAAGACCGACTACTCCAACTACCTATATTTCCGATCATAGTATTGGTAAAGCTCTCCTACGCCATGTAGATAAAGATATCTCTTTCACGCTCTCAAGAGTGGCACTCGCATCATCACGGTCCAGAATGCTGGCCAAGCTCTCGATCTTTCTCTTCTTATGGCCATAGATACTATTCCTATCACTATTGACAAGCATCATTCTCTCAATTATTGTAGTGGTTCTGTCATTTTACCCCACACCATTGTCCAACGGAATTTCCAGACATGTGGTGGTGACATTTTGGAGCAGCTTGAGCTCGAAGAACTCCCTATCCTCAAAGTGACACTTTTGTCCTCCCTGCCAATAAGCGAAGACATTATCCTTGCAATATAGCTCGTTTAACATTTGACTGCCGTGAACTTCCGCCTTTGGTCACCGTTTACAGGTTCGAAAGATGACCCCTACACAGCAACAGTGTAGAAACTGCTGGCGTTTTGGTCATCCAGTGAAATATTGCAGGTTCATGGCCGAATCCCCAGTCTGTGGTGCCGACGACCATGCCAGTCCTTCTTGTACTCTACCTCCCTCTTGCCTTAACTGTCATGAGGCGCATCCATCGTACTCTCGCCGTTGTCAGGTTTACCTAAATGAGTGGGAAATCCATTGTCTCAGAGGCGGAAGGCTTTTCATATGCTATGGCCGTCTCTCATCTACGCCTTCAAGGGAGACTTCCCCGTATTTCCTATTCTCGCATTGCTAAACGTCCCCCCACTTCTGGGGTCCCAACTTCCGTGGCTTCCTCTGTGGTCGCCCCATCCTCAGTCACCCCTGTCTCGAATCCTTTTGCTGTTCTTGGCTCAGAGGTCCCTACCTCGGAATCCCATATTGTCCACACCCCCTTCCTCTACTCACTTGCACAGTTCTGTGTCTACATGCCCTCGTCCACCACCCAATCCTCACCGCCCCCTTCTTCTCATAAGTCCAGCAAAAAATCTCCATTGTCGGGTTCTTCACCTCCGACTAGTTCTGTAACGACTAGTTCTGTAACGTGTGTGGAGGTTCATCCTCCTCCTCGTTCAATATCATCCCCTGTCCCCTCCCAAGTTTCTTCCTTGATTGCCCCTACCCAGGTCGCTTCCACTCCTGTCACCTCCCAAGCCCCTTTGACAGTTTCCTCTTCCATCTCCTCGCCCTCTACTGTAGTACAGTCTCTAGTCTCCCCGATGGTCGCTCACTCTCCTTTCATTTCTAATGTAGTCCCACATTCTGCATCTTTGTCTTCCGAAACACTGCAAGCTATCACAGAATTTATTACAGAGACTGAACCGTTGATGGACACCTCTCCACTTCCGGTTCCTCCTCCTCTCTCTTCTCCGTCTACTCCCCTCCTTCCTTCACAACATCCCACTCCTCCTTTGATTACAGATCTTCCGCTGCCTCCACACGTGGACTTTTCTAACCCTAGTCCATAGATACCTCTAACTTCGACTTGTATCTTTCTCTTCATAAGTCATGGCTTATTTGCAGTGGAATATCCGAGGCCTCAGGGGTAACCGGGGTGTATACCACCTTGAGAGTATATATATGCCAACTGTGTCCATATATCGCTTGTAACGGCTTGAGAAAGCTCCTGGAGAGCGAAACGTTGCCACAATAAAATGTCACATTAGTTGCAACTGTTTTTGACTCGATAAAGCCCACTGCGTGGGCGAAACATTGTCAATAAAGGATCACATTATATTGCTTATGTGTTTATTTTTCTATCCTACCTATCTTCGTGTCATCGGCGAATTTGCTTATATCAATAGTAATTCCCTCGTCAAGGTCATTGATATATATTATAAACAACAACGGGCCTAAGACTGAGCCCTGTGGAACGCCACTTGTTACAGACCCCCACTCGGATTTAACCCCATTTATACACACTCTCTGCTTCCTGTTCGTGAGCCATGACTCTATCCATGACAACACTTTTTCCCCCAATGCCATGAGCTGCCACTTTCTTTAACAGGACTGAGTCCTCATAATATTACTAGAAGTGTTACCCTCGTCCATTATAATTTCACGCGTCTACATTAACACACACAAACATTTCCTCATAAAGTACTTTATATTAATTGTTCAGTATAACTGACCGGTCCATTCTCCCAAAATCCTGGACACTGGAGGTGATTGTGCCACTTCATTGTTGCTCCTTGACCGACAGAAGAGCTGGATGGCGTTCAAGGCCGTGTCATCTCCATCACCGATCGGGTTTTCCACCTGTGACAAAAAAATCTTATTCTTACTGCTGATCGTATCACTTAATGAAAAAATATGTGGATTTAACTTGAAGGCTGATCAGTAGAGAATAGACGCAGGTTAGTTTTAGCCAGTAATGATGTTTACGTTGACAAGCTATTATATGCATCAGCCATATTCATTGCAAATTAGATTCATAAAGCAAATTATGAATCTCCTTAACTTACAGGAAAATATAAATAGTTAACTAGAACTGAGAAAATAAATTAGGTAACTCAATATACAAATCAGTTTTTCAAGTCTGAGTCGTTTGTTGACTGCTTCCTTCATTCCTATGCAATAAATTGTAAATTCCTTTACTGAGAACCTAAAATTTTGAACACTTTTATTCCTCAGTTGAAGCGAAGGTTAGAAATGTCCCTGGGTCATGTAGCTACCATTCTGGATTTTTTATATTTTATTGGTACATTTGCCCTTTTGAAACACGTAAGAAATGTCTGATCCACTACAAATTCACTACACTTTTTTCTCTGATCGACATGACGCTTCAGGGGATCAATCTCTCGGTCCCACAGTCACTGAAATTTATCCGGTTAATGTTATTAGTTATACTTACCCTAAGGGCAAAACCGGTGGCATAGCTGTTGCTTGGACAATACTCAGGGCGGTCCCAGTCACCCCACTGCATGCCATTGCCAGGCCTGATACTATGTTGTCCATTCACCGCGCCTGTGAAGAGTTAATTCATTAGTAAAGTGGAAAAATATCAGATAATAGCATGTAGGAACCGCCATGAAGCAGAAGGATATTTGGAAATAAGAAAGATGCAGAATAAAGAGGGAGAGATGCAGAATGAATGAAAAAAGAGGAGAGAGGCAAGAATGAAATTTAGAGGAAGACTGAAATTAAATATCTTGAAAACATCGGAGAAGGAAGTTTAAAAGAGTAGAACTACACAACGGTGTTAGTAACAAACTTTTATTTACGAAGGTAGAAAGTGTACTGATACCACAATAAACATGTAAATAGTTCATTACCATTGTAACTTGTTCAGATATCAAAACTTTGCTACCCAGTCCCTGAACCCATTATGTGCCTCTGTAATCTTTTGACTACTACCCACAGGGTGACACGATGCTTTTCACTGTCTCTAGTATGCAGTTGTCTCATACTGATACCAATGAGACAAAAAAGGGTTGTAGACTCTAGTGACGATTTGGAATACATGTGGTCAGTCAGAAGTGTTCAGAAAGCCCGCTCTTGTTTAGACATACAACGGAAAGGATCAATATAATTTGGAGAAGTCTACAGCCATTACCACCAAAGCTGTAGCTATCATTGGGAGATAGTCGATACTTCTTATATTAACAATATTCTCAACTTTAACATTCCCTGAATAGTCGATACTGGATACAGGAGTGATTTTGTCTGTTAGTTGAATCATAAGGGAAAATATTTTAACTTTTTTTCATAAAGCGACCCATTCAGTTGTGTAGCATTGGGTGGGGCTCGCAAGATATATATGACACAATGAAGAGTGATGTGGCCAACATTCCATGGCAGACCATGGCAGCAGCTACCATTAAATTCAGTGGTCCCAA
>WNWK01000050.1:984076-1021526 GCA_009830355.1 Cherax destructor
TTTAATCCTGACTCTCATTGACTTTTTGACAGAAACTGACTTACTACACAAACTCTGAAGATTATACCTCTAGCACCTCCTCAGTCCCTTCTACCTCGATCTCTTGCTACCTCCTCCCCTGCACAATCCACCGTCATCTTGCACTCCATACCCACTAATCGTCCATCTCCCTTTTACAACCCACTCTCCCTGCATCCTACACAAACCTGCAGCGCTGTATAACCCCTGTGGTTTAGCGCTCTATTTGATTATAATAATAATAATTCCCGTATTTCCTATTCTCGCATTGCTAAACGTCCCCCCACTTCTGGGGTCCCAACTTCCGTGGCTTCCTTGGTCGCCCCATCCTCAGTCACCCCTGTCTCGAATCCTTTTGCTGTTCTTGGCTCAGAGGTCCCTACCTCGGAATCCCATATTGTCCACACCCCTTCCTCTACTCACTTGCACAGTTCTGTGTCTACATGCCCTCGTCCACCACCCAATCCTCACCGCCCCCCTTCTCATAAGTCCAGCAAAATCTCCATTGTCGGGTTCTTCACCTCCGACTAGTACTGTAACGACTAGTTCTGTAACGTGTGAGGTTCATCCTCCTCCTCGTTCAATATCATCCCCTGTCCCTCCCAAGTTTCTTCCTTGATTGTCCCTACCCAGGTCGCTTCCACTCCTGTCACCTCCAAGCCCCTTTGACAGTTTCCTCTTCCATCTCCTCGCCTCTACTGTAGTACAGTCTCTAGTCTCCCCGATGGTCGCTCACTCTCCTTTCATTTCTAATGTAGTCCCACATTCTGCATCTTTGTCTTCCGAAACACTGCAAGCTATCACAGAATTTATTACAGAGACTGAACCGTTGATGGACACCTCTCCACTTCCGGTTCCTCCTCCTCTCTCTCCGTCTACTCCCTCCTTCCTTCACAACATCCCACTCCTCCTTTGATTACAGATCTTCCGCTGCCTCCACACGTGGACTTTTCTAACCCTAGTCAATAGATACCTCTAACTTCGACTTGTATCTTTCTCTTCATAAGTCATGGCTTATTTGCAGTGGAATATCCGAGGCCTCAGGGGTAACCGGGGTGTATACCACCTTGAGAGTATATATATGCCAACTGTGTCCATATATCGCTTGTAACGGCTTGAGAAAGCTCCTGGAGAGCGAAACGTTGCCACAATAAAATGTCACATTAGTTGCAACTGTTTTTGACTCGATAAAGCCCACTGCGTGGGCGAAACATTGTCAATAAAGGATCACATTATATTGCTTATGTGTTTATTTTTCTATCCTACCTATCTTCGTGTCATCGGCGAATTTGCTTATATCAATAGTAATTCCCTCGTCAAGGTCATTGATATATATTATAAACAACAACGGGCCTAAGACTGAGCCCTGTGGAACGCCACTTGTTACAGACCCCCACTCGGATTTAACCCCATTTATACACACTCTCTGCTTCCTGTTCGTGAGCCATGACTCTATCCATGACAACACTTTTTCCCCAATGCCATGAGCTGCCACTTTCTTTAACAGGACTGAGTCCTCATAATATTACTAGAAGTGTTACCCTCGTCCATTATAATTTCACGCGTCTACATTAACACACACAAACATTTCCTCATAAAGTACTTTATATTAATTGTTCAGTATAACTGACCGGTCCATTCTCCAAAGTCCTGGACACTGGAGGTGATTGTGCCCACTTCATTGTTGCTCCTTGACCGACAGAAGAGCTGGATGGCGTTCAAGGCCGTGTCATCTCCATCACCGATCGGGTTTTCCACCTGTGACAAAAAAATCTTATTCTTACTGCTGATCGTATCACTTAATGAAAAAATATGTGGATTTAACTTGAAGGCTGATCAGTAGAGAATAGACGCAGGTTAGTTTTAGCCAGTAATGATGTTTACGTTGACAAGCTATTATATGCATCAGCCATATTCATTGCAAATTAGATTCATAAAGCAAATTATGAATCTCCTTAACTTACAGGAAAATATAAATAGTTAACTAGAACTGAGAAAATAAATTAGGTAACTCAATATACAAATCAGTTTTTCATGTCCGAGTCGTTTGTTGACTGCTTCCTTCATTCCTATGCAATAAATTGTAAATTCCTTTACTGAGAACCTAAAATTTTGAACACTTTTATTCCTCAGTTGAAGCGAAGGTTAGAAATGTCCCTGGGTCATGTAGCTACCATTCTGGATTTTTTATATTTTATTGGTACATTTGCCCTTTTGAAACACGTAAGAAATGTCTGATCCACTACAAATTCACTACACTTTTTTCTCTGATCGACATGACGCTTCAGGGGATCAATCTCTCGGTCCCACAGTCACTGAAATTTATCCGGTTAATGTTATTAGTTATACTTACCCTAAGGGCAAAACCGGTGGCATAGCTGTTGCTTGGACAATACTCGGTCGGTCCCCAGTCACCCCACTGCATGCCATTGCCAGGCCTGATACTATGTTGTCCATTCACCGCGCCTGTGAAGAGTTAATTCATTAGTAAAGTGGAAAAATATCAGATAATAGCATGTAGGAACCGCCATGAAGCAGAAGGATATTTGGAAATAAGAAAGATGCAGAATAAAAGAGGGAGAGATGCAGAATGAATGAAAAAAAAGAGGAGAGAGGCAAGAATGAAATTTAGAGGAAGACTGAAATTAAATATCTTGAAAACATCGGAGAAGGAAGTTTAAAAGAGTAGAACTACACAACGGTGTTAGTAACAAACTTTTATTTACGAAGGTAGAAAGTGTACTGATACCGACAATAAACATGTAAATAGTTCATTACCATTGTAACTTGTTCAGATATCAAAACTTTGCTACCCAGTCCCTGAACCCATTATGTGCCTCTGTAATCTTTTGACTACCACCCACAGGGTGACACGATGCTTTTCACTGTCTCTAGTATGCAGTTGTCTCATACTGATACCAATGAGACAAAAATGGGGTTGTAGACTCTAGTGACGATTTGGAATACATGTGGTCAGTCAGAAGTGCTCAGGAAAGCCCGCTCTTGTTTAGACATACAACGGAAAGGATCAATATAATTTGGAGAAGTCTACAGCCATGTACCACCAAAGCTGTAGCTATCATTGGGAGATAGTCGATACTTCTTATATTAACAATATTCTCAACTTTAACATTCCCCTGAATAGTCGATACTGGATACAGTGAGTGATTTTGTCTGTTAGTTGAATCATAAGGGAAAATATTTTAACTTTTTTTTCATAAAGCGACCCATTCAGTTGTGTAGCACTTGGGTGGGACTCTGCAAGATATATATGACACAATGAAGAGTGATGTGGCCAACATTCCATGGCAGACCATGGCAGCAGCTACCATTAAATTCAGTGGTCCCAATGAGATTATGCTATTCGTTAACTAGTACCCCAAGCTTACTCAAGCCAACACTTGCTGCTACTGCTGCAGTAGTGGCTCAACGCTCGATATCGACATCAGGTATCCTCCAGAAGGGAAAACCTATAGTAGTTACTTTTTTTCCTTCTCAGGTGTGCTTACGATAATTTAAAAGCGTAGCTTCCGATCAGACTGACATTTTCAACGGTGCTGAATCTTAGAGATTGACTCGGAGTCTTTTATGTGTGTAGTACCAAATTCATTAATGAAATTAGTATGAAGATTTGTGTGGTAACTTTAGAAAATGCTTGAAATAATGAAGTTTCTCTGCAAGTATATCCTATACGAAGAAAATTTGAATTGTTATTGGACTGTGTAGGTGACATTCCCATTTAAAAGAAAAAAGTAAAAGATTAGTAATTTGTTGTGTGATAATAAATGAGAAACTTGTGCGTCATTTTGATATCTTTATTCTGGAAATATTTGGCCAGCCAGTGACGGATGATGATGAGTTCATATAAACTTTGTTCTGCGATATCTTAAGAATGCCTCTTCTGAATGGCATCAAACTTAGAATGTTGGTGCACGTAATTTTAAACAAGATTCGGATTAGCATTAGCCTCTGTAAGAGCAAATTCGCTCACTTTTAGTAAATGTATTTAGATATTGGTTACCATGTGATATTACAAGACACACTCTTCTGATCGCCTTCAAACATTATTGGTTAATGGCTCATCCTTAGTGGAAGGTTGGAATTGGAAATGGGGTATAAATTTATCCATTTAACCGAAGAAATTGGGATGTTTGCTTCCAGGTGATGACAAAAATATTTTCAAACCGGTTTCAAACTTTAAACACTAGTGTTGTCTTGCTTAAAGGAAGGATCACATTGTTAGTGGACGTTGTTGGTGCCAGATTACCAATTTTATTAAACAAAATGATGGTTATTATAACGAACGTCATAGTGAGTGAAGTCTACGCCATGTAAATTTTATCACTATTCCCTTTCACCACTGAGGCGATATTGACTTGCCATGCAGCCCAGAGAAAATTTCACAAAATTTAACTTAATTCAAAGAATTTATTATATATGCCGCGCTGTATAACTCTTGTGGTTTAGCGCTTCTTTTTATTATAATAATATATATATATATATATATATATATATATATATATATATATATATATATATATATGTGTATATATATATATATATGTGTATATATATATAACATCAGACAGGGAGACTGCCCATCTCCAAGCTGTGAGTGCACATCACTCTGGGGACTTTCTACAAACAGTTCCCATTTCGGCAATGGGAACTCGCCTCGACCCTAAGTGGCTCTTCGCCTTGCTGCCCCAATTCACACGGAATATACGTGTATTTGCGGCGATGCGCAAGCCGACCAATATGGTCTACATGGTCTTAACTGTTCCAAAACCAAGGGCTGGCATACAAGACACAATGAGGTCAACGACATAAAGAGAACCCTTGCTACAGCTGGATGCCCAGCCGAGAGAGAGCCCTGATCACTAGCAGCCAACAATACCCACAACCCAGCAAACCGCCCCGCTGGGATCATCTATCCTTGAAAAAATGGCAAGCTCTTAGCATGAAATTATACCTGTGTGTCGACGCTGGCTGACACCTACATCCATCACAGTGTCAGGCGACAGGGAGGAGCTGCTGACCATAGGGAGGAGTACAAGATTGGCAAGTACAGGGACATAAGCCAACAGTATCAATTTGTCCCAGTGGGATCAGAGACTTTTGGATCATGGGGAAAAAATGCCACACGTTTCCTTAAAGAACTGGGTTCTAGATTCATCGACACCACCAGGGACTATCATGTTCCAGCGCCTCAGCGTGGCCATGCAGAGGGGAAGTTCATGCTGCATACTGGGCTCACGTCCGGCTTCGGAGAAGCTGGAGGAGATTCATAATCTTTGATATATTGTATCAATGTATTCATGTTTGTGTTTTGTGTCAATGTATTCTGTCTATTAATAAAGCTAACATGTAATATAAAATATATAGGGTGGTAAGAGAAGAAAATATTCAAACAGCTCCGGGGAGAACCTCGAGTTTTCCCTGAGGTACGTTTATTGTCTTCTCTGAGGATGAGGGTCCCCAGCAAGTTCTAGTGGTGGTACCTTCCTATATATATATATATATATATATATATATATATATATATATATATATATATATAATTTTTTGGAGTAAACTAAATGAAAATGAAGAGAACTACACGTAATGGACAAACTTTTTAACAGTAAGAGATTTAATTTGGTCAAGATAACTTACTGCTTTAGATTATGAAAGGTATATATATCGTGATATATCCTGCAAAGGAACACAGGAACTGCTATGCTTACCTGTGAGGCAGACGATTAAGGCCAGTGTGGTCTTCATCCTCTCCAGAATCTGCAACATTGGATTATATTCCTCAGTCACTTTATACAAAGTATTATGTTCGAATAAGCCCTAAAAAGATATTCGTAAAACCTGTGGCATAGCTAGAATAATTGTCGGATTTTTCTTTCCTTTTCGTTCAATTCATATCGCTCGTAATGTGAGAGCCTCGTCCTATAAACTTTAAATTTTGAAATCTTGTGTTCAATAACCAGGTGATGAATAAGACACAAGTGCAACACCTGGGTATCTTCAAAGACACAAGTGCAACACCTGGGTATCTTCAAAGACACAAGTGCAACACCTGGGTATCTTCAAAGACACAAGTGCAACACCTGGGTATCTTCAGAGACACAAGTGCAACACCTGGGTATCTTCAGAGACACAAGTGCAACACCTGGGTATCTTCAGAGACACAAGTGCAACACCTGGGTATCTTCAGAGACACAAGTGCAACACCTGGGTATCTTCAGAGACACAAGTGCAACACCTGGGTATCTTCAAGAAAGACCCCCAAGGGGGTGCAACACCTTTAAGGGTAAATTTCTTCAAAGACACAAGTGCAAAAACCTGGGTGTCTTCAAAGACAAAAAAGTGCTAAAAAACCTGGGTGTCTTCAAAGACACAAGTGCAACACCTGGGTATCTTCAGAGACACAAGTGCAACACCTGGGTGTCTTCAAGAGACACAAGTGCAACACCTGGGTATCTTCAAGGTGAAGCTTCCTTAGAGGAACACACATCACTAAACCATACCACGGGTGGGGTTCGAACCCGCGGTCAGAGAATCTCAAAACTCCAGACCGTCGCGTAAGCCACTGGGCCAGCTAGCTTCAATAAGATTCATCCAACTAGGTGTATTTCTACACCATAGGAAGGTTAGCATAGGCACCACTGTGTCCACAAATGCAAGTTTTTACAGACGAATCTCCCGCTAGCATGGCCGTGACGAACTCTAGCTCAAGTCCCTCAACCGTCAACGACTCAGTACGCGACGGTCTGGAGTTTTGAGACTCTCTGACCGCGGGTTCGAACCCCAGTTTTATGGTTTGTTTGCAATCGTGTCATTACGATTTCGTAAGTCATACATCACTAGAGGAACACATAACTATTTCACGCTATGCATCAGCTATTCAAAACTGACGCTTTAAAAAAAAAACACATTTTAATCAGAGGAAAGGCGCTGAAGCCGTAGGGAATGGGAGGTAACCAGATGTGATCCAAAGAAGAGGAGGATAACTCCAGTTAATTGGATCAAGAGCCCTCTCACCAGCATCAAGGCATGCCCCATCAATTATTTCATGAAAAAAATATTGTTACACGTATACCATTTAATGAACAAAAGTTTCAAAATGGCACCTACAGACTCCATTTCTAAGTAGGAAACACGAATGGTTAGAAAAATAATAAAATAATGCACATAGCCCAACTTCAGTACAAAAATACTTCTAAGTGAAATATACCAACACTTAAGTGTTGAAAGCCGAATACAAGAGGCACTACAGTAGTTGTTTTCAAACAAATTTATTTAATAAAATTAGCAATTTAAAATTTTTACCTCGGAGCAAAACTCAAACTTTGTTTTAATAAACCAATCAACACGGAAAGTTGAATGCCTATCCGAAGAGGTATTCTCCGGTAATTACTCTAAAACTAACTATTCCAAATTTTTTTGGTATACCAATTTCAATAAAATTTCAAATCAGAATTTAAACAATCTAAATTTTGCAAGAGGTCTGCCTTCTTTTGGAAGACATAAAGTGTAAATAATTTTGAAGCCGACAAGACATGACGTTCTTTAGTTATTGTATGGAAAGTTGTATCACTATTAGAACTATTAAACTGAGACTTATAAGAGCCCAGCAACTCTTAGGACAATTTGAAGATGATCGAAGGAGGCATTCTCCATTTATCGCACTGATTCAAACGATTCCCCAGTTGTATAAACAATTTTTCTTCATTGACAAATTTGCCCGCACATATACTGAACTTTACGGCATTATCCTGTCTTATAAGATATACTAACAATCACATATTAAAGTAATAAGAGGCAGACTTAAATATATTTAACGAAACTTAACAAGAATCAAAACTTCACACTGCATTACTCACACTGCATTAATTTTTGTATTCACACATCAGCCGCCTCCCACCAAGGCAGGGTGGCCCGAAAAAGAAAAACTTTTCATCATTCACTCCATCACTGTCTTGCCAGAGGCGTGCTTACACTACAGCTACAAAACTGCAACATTAACACCCCCCTCCTTCAGAGTGCCGGCACTGTACTTCCCATCTCCAGGAATCAAGTCCGGCTTCCCTGAATCCTTTCACAAATGTTACCTTGCTCACACTCCAACAGCACGTCAATCCCTAAAAACCATTTGTCTCCATTCGATCCATCTAACACGCTCACTCATGCTTGCTGGAAGTCCAAGCCCTTCGCACACAAAACCTCCTTTACCCCTCCCTCCAACCATTCCTAGGCCGACCCCTACCCTACCTTCCCTCCACTACAGATTTATACACTCTCAAAGTCATTTTATTTTGTTCCATTCTCTCTACATGTCCGAACCACCTCAACAACCCCTCCTCAGCCCTCTGGATAATAGTTTTGGTAATCTCGCACCTCCTCCTAATTTCCAAACTACGAATTCTCTGCATTATATTCACACCACACATTGACCTCAGACATGACATCTACACTGCCTCCAGCCTTCTCCTCGTTGCAACATTCACCACCCATGTTTCACACCCATATAAGATAAGATTTCGTTTGGATTTTTAACCCCGGAGGGTTAGCACCCAGGATAACCCAAGAAAGGCAGTGAGTCATCGAGGACTGTCTGTCTTATTTCCATTGGGGTCCTATTTGCTGCTAGGTGAACAGGACAACAGGTGTAAGGGAACGCGTTGAAATGTTTCCACCCCGCCGGGAATCGAACCCAGGCCTTCCGCCTGTGAAACGAGAGCTTTGTCAGCCAGGCCACCTTGTCACTAATATAAGAGCATTGGTATAACTATACTCTCATACATTCCCCTCTTTGCTTCCGTGGACAAAGTTCTTGTCTCCACAGACTCCTAAATGCACCACTTACCTTTTTCCCCCCATCAATTCTATGATTCACCTCATCTTTCATAGACCCATATATAGTATATGTCGTGTCGAATAGATAAAATTGGTCAATTAACAAGAACTCGTTTAAAGTTAAATCCATTCTAAAATTTTCTTTTACACGTTTAAAGATATATATTTTTTTATTTATGTTAATGTACAAATTAATAATTAGTACCAAAAGAACCTTAGAAAACTTACCTAACCTTATTATAACAAGCGTAATTTAATTTAGCCTAATCCAACTAAATATATTTTAGATAAGTTTACAATAATTTAATAATAAATAAACACAATGAAATATATTTTTCCGTTAGATCCAGAATATTTTTTGCGAAATTATTGCAAACACAAATTTTTGTTTGCCTTATTCGGCAAGAAGAGCGTTGCTATTTAAGCCTATTCGGCACGACACGCATATATATATATATATATATATATATATATATATATATATATATATTCTATTGACAGTTAATATAATAAAAAGGGAATAGTTCAGCTGACGGCAATAGTTTTTACAAGTCTAACTTTACCTGGAGTTTACCTGGGAAGGGTTTCGGGGGTCAACGCCCCCGCGGCCCGGTCTGAGACTAGGCCTCGTGGTAGATCAGAACCTGATCAACTAGACTGTTATTGCTGGCCGTACGCAAACCGACGTACGAACCACAGCCTGGCTGGTCAGGTACTGACTTTAGGTGCCTGTCCAGTGCCTTCTTGAAGACAGCCATGGGTCTATTGGTAATCCACCTTATGTATGCTGGGAGGCAGCTGAACAGTCTTGGGTCCCTGACACTTACTGTGTTGTCTCTTAATGTACTCGTGGCCCCCTTACCTTCAAGACTGGTACAGCAATAAGCAGTGGTACTGTACTGGGTGTCGAGGGTGATCGAGTGAGGGTTCATGAACACTGCTTCGATACTTTATATACACTGCTCACTGATGTGAATGCCAGTCGCCAGATACAAGATAAATTATAATTTAAGATATAAGAAACAGTTATGGATGGTCGTATTATCTTAGGGATATCTTTATTTTATATAAATTTCATGCATATAACAAATTTGTGTACTAGACGATAATGACAATTCCTAAAATATGTTTGGATAATTTGAGATAACTGGTACCTTTTCTGAAGAAGGATTAGACGGGGGATCCCCTGCGCGAGACTCTTAGAGAATAATAGTGAAAACAAATGGTTATTATTATAGCCCAATTTTTTTAAAGGAATGGACGGGTAAGCCTCGGGCACATAACCGAAAGTTCCAGCTGCGGGTCAACATAAAACTAAGACCTAACCTAAGTGCTCTAAAACAAGCACAGATGTGCTTTCAATACTTTCTAGTTACAAGATGCTGTTCACAGGATGTTTTCTTTTTAAACACAACTCCTGCTTATCACAGTTCAATCTTACCATCTATTATATGATTACTCTGGATAATCCCGAGATCCGTCTACTTATGGTCAGCATTATTATCTACCACTTGGTGTATCGTACCTTTGAGACAAGCTTCGTGGCTTTGGTTCTAGGAGTGAAGTCAAGAGATTCAAAGATAGGCCAACTTCATAACTAATATATATATATATATATATAATATATATATATATATATATATATATATATATATTAGAATGTCGTGCCGAATAGGTAAAACTTGCGATTTTGGCTTAAATAGCAACGCTCTTCTTGCCGAATAAGTCAAGCGAAAATTTGTGTATGCAATAATTTCGCAAAAATCATTTTGAACCTAACGAAAAAAATATATTTAATTGTGTTTGTTTATTATTAAATTATTGTAAACTTATCTAAAATATATTTAGTTGGATTAGGCTAAATTAAATTGCGCTTGTTATAATAAGGTTAGATAAGTTTTCTAAGGTGCTTTATGTGCAAAATTATTTATTTTTACATTAACATAAATGAAAAAAATATATCTTTAAACGTATAAGAGAAATTTTAAAAAGAACTTAATTTTAAATGAGTTCTTGCTAATTGACCAGTTTTTACCTATTCGGCACCACACACACACACACACACACACACATACACACACTCATGACGGAAGGAATAGACTCCGAAGTGTCCCTGTTTGCAGATGATGTGAAGTTGATGAGAAGAATTCAATCGGACGAGGACCAGGCAGAACTACAAAGGGATCTGGACAGGCTGCAAGCCTGGTCCAGCAACTGGCTCCTGGAATTCAACCTCTCCAAGTGCAAAGTCATGAAGATTGGGGAAGGGCAAAAAAGACCACAGACGGAGTACAGTCTAGGGGGCCAGAGCTTACAAACCTCACTCAAGGAAAAGGATCTTGGGATGAGTATAACACCGGGCACATCTCCTGAGGCGCACATCAACCAAATAACTGGTGCAGCATACGGACGCTTGGCAAACCTAAGAACAGCATTCCGACATCTTAATAAGGAGTCATTCAGGACCCTGTACACTGTGTACGTTAGGCCCATACTGGAGTATGCAGCGCCAGTTTGGAACACTCACCTAGCCAAGCATGTAAGGAAACTAGAGAAAGTGCAAAGGTTTGCAACAAGACTAGTCCCGGAGCTAAGGGGTATGTCCTACGAGGAGAGGTTACGGGAAATCGACCTGACGACACTGGAAGACAGGAGAGATAGAGGGTATATGATAACGACATATAAAGTACTGAGAGGAATCGGCAAGGTGGACAGAGACAGAATGTTCCAGAGGTGGGACACAGCAACAAGGGTCACAGTTGGAAGTTGAAGACTCAGAGGAACCACAGGGATGTTAGGAAGTATTTCTTCAGTCACAGAGTTGACAAGAAGTGGAATAGTCTGGGAGGTGATGTAGTGAAGGCAGGATTCATACATAGTTTTAAGGAGAGGTATGATAAAGCTCATGGAGCGGGTAGAGTGACCGAGTAGCGGCCAGTGAAGAGGCGGGGCCAGGAGCTGTGAATTAACCCCTGCAACCACAACTAGGTGAGTACACACACACACGCCCCGGTGGCCTAGTGGTAAAGCTCTCGCTTCACGCACGGAGGGCCCGGGTTCTATTCCCGGCGGGGCAGAAACATTTCGAAGTGTTTCCTTACACACACACACACACACACACACACACACACACACAACATACAACAGGCCTAGTGTCAAATCGACATGTGCTTAGGACAAAATGGTAACTAACCACACAATCTTCCCACCGGGATATCAGATCCTGAGGAATGATAGAAGGACCAGAGGGAAAGGAGGGGTTGCACTGCTCGTAAGAAACCGATGGAGATTTGAGGAAATGGAAGGCATGGACGAGATTAGTGAAAGGGATTACATAGGTACAATTCAGTCTGGGGAACATAAGGTAGTCATTGCAGTGATGTATAACCCACCACAGAACTGCAGGAGGCCAAGAGAGGAAGATGAAGAGAGCAATGGTGGACACATTGGCTGAGGTGGCAAGGAGAGCTCACTCGAGCAGAGCAAAGTTACTGGTTATGGGCGATTTCAACCACAGGGAGATCGATTGGGAAAACTTGGAGAAACATGGGGGTCCCAAAACATGGAGAGCCAAGATAATGTATGTGGTACTGGAAAACCTCATGCATCAACATGTCAGGGACACTACTAGAGAGAGAGGGAAGGATGAACCAGCGAGACTGGACCTCGTTTTCACCCTGAGCAGTTCAGACATTGAGGACATCACATATGAGAGGTCCCTGGGAGCCAGTGACCACGTGGTTCTGAGCTTTGAGTACATAGTAGTTACAAGTGGAGAGGGTGACAGGAGTTGAATAGGAAAAGCCGAACTATAAAAGGGGGGACTACACGGGTATGAGGAAGTTCCTGCAGGATCCTCAGTGGAACAGAGAAATGGTAGGAAAGTCAGAAAACGAAATGATGGAATACGTAACAACAAAATGCAAGGAGGCAGAGGAAAGGTTTGTTCCCAAGGGCAACAGAAATAATGGGAACACCAGAACGAGCCCCTGGTTTACCCGAAGGTGTAGGGAGGCAAAGACTAAGTGCACTAGAGAATGGAAAAAGTACAGAAGGCAAAGGACCCAGGAAAATTAGGAGATTAGTCGAAGAGTCAGAAACGAGTATGCACAGATAAGGAGGGAGGCCCAGCGACAGTACGAAAACGACATAGCATCGAAAGTCAAGTCTGACCCGAAACTGATGTATAGCCACATTAGGAGGAAGACAACAGTCAAAGACCAGGTGATCAGGCTGAGGAAAGAAGGTGGGGAACTCGCAAGAAATTATCAAGAGATATGTGAGGAGCTCAACACGAAATTTAAGGAGGTATTTACAGGGAAGACAGGAAGGACTCTGGGAAGACAGAACAGAGCGGGACACCAACAAGGAATATACCAACAAGTGTTAGATGACATACACACAACTGAGGAGGAGGTAAAGAAGTTGCTCAGTGACCTTGATACCTCAAAGGCGATGGGACCGGACATCTCCCTGTTGGTCCTTAGAGAGGGAGCAAAGATGCTGTGTGTGCCACTAACTACAATCTTCAACACATCCCATGAAACTGGGCAACTACCTGAGGTATGGAAGACGGCAAATGTACTTCCCATTTTTAAGCAAGGAGACAGAAACGAGGCACTAAACTGTAAACCAGTGTCACTGACGTGTATAGTGTGCAAAGTCATGGAGAAGATTATCAGGAGGAGAATGGTGGAACACCTGGAACGGAACAAGATTATAAACGACAACCAGCACGGATTCATGGAAGGCAAATCCTGTGTCACAAACCTTCTGGAGTTCTATGACAAAGTAACAGAAGTAAGACACGAGAGAGAGAGGGGTGGGTTGACTGCATTTTCTTGAACTGCAAGAAGGCCTTCGACACAGTTCCTCACAAGAGATTAATGCAGATGCTAGAGGATCAGGCGTGTATAACAGGAAGGGCACTGCAATGGATCAGGGAATACCTGATAGGGAGGCAACAACGGGTCATGGTACGTGATGAGGTATCACATCAACCAAATAACTGCTGCAGCATATGGGCGACTGGCAAACCTGAGAATAGCGTTCCGATACCTTAGTAAGGAATCGTTTAAGACACTGTACACCGTGTACGTAAGCCCATACTGGAGTATGAAGCACCAGTTTGAAACCCACACCTGGTCAAGCACGTCAAGAAATTAGAGAAAGTGCAAAGGTTTGCGACAAGGTTAGTTCCAGAGCTAAGGGAAATGTCCTACGAAGAAAGGTTAAGGGAAATCGGCCTGACAACACTGGAGGACAGGAGGGTTAGGGGAGACATGATAACGACATACAAAATACTGCTTGGAAAAGACAAGGTGGATAGAGACAGGATGTTCCAAAGAGGGGACACAGAAACAAGGGGTCACAATTGGAAGTTGAAGACTCAGATGTTAGGAAGTATTTCTTCAGCCATAGAGTAGTCAGGAAGTGGAATAGTCTAGCAAGTGATGTAGTGGAGGCAGGAACCATACATAGCTTTAAGACGAGGTATGATAAAGCTCATGGAGCAGGGAGAGAGAGGACCCACTAACAATCAGTGAAGAGGCGGGGCCAGGAGCTGAGTATCGACCCCTGCAACCACAATTAGGTGAGTACAATTAGGTGAGTACACACACACACACCCGGTGGCCTAGTGGGTAAAGCTCTCGCTTCACGCACGGAGGGACCGGGTTCAATTCCCGGTGGGGCAGAAAAATTTCGAAGTGTTTCCTTGCACACACACACACATACATACAACAGGCCTAGTGTCTAATTGACATGTGCCTAGGACAAAATGGTAACTAACATACACACACATACACATAGTTTAGGAATAGTTTAGGAAGCGATGTAGTGGAGGCAGGCTCTATACATAGCTTTAAGCAGAGGTATGATAAAGCTCATGGCGCAGGAGAGTGACCAGTAGCGGCCAGTGAAGAGGCGGGCCAGGAGCTTTGACTCGACCCCTGCAACCACAACTAGGTGAGTACACACACACACACACACACACACACACACACACACATATAATATATATATATATATATATATATATATATATATATATATATATATATATTGTGTGTGTGTGTGAAAAAAGTGAATTTCAAGTAGTAAGTTTATTCAGGTATACACAAATACATTTACATATATTATCATACATAGCAGCATATGTGTAGAGAACCTAGGATAACTCAAAAAGACAGACTTACAGAGCTGAGATATCACGTCACATATGACCTTACACATGACCCAGCGTGTCGAGCATGGGAATGTAGTGAAAATTTGATCAGGTCACATGTAGAGTATAATTTTATGATTGACATCTCAGGCTTAACCTAAATTCCTCACAGGCTCTAATAATTATAAACGAATCTAATTTATATAACCCTGAACTAATATTCATCATAAAACTTATACTACTTTTTTATGAAACTTGATTCGACTATATTTCTTTCAACCATGGACTTGCTCGATGTAACTTTCTCGCCTTAGTTAACGTAGACCAACGTTGAAAATTTAAAGAACCGGCGGATGAGGCCTTAGTGAGTTAAGAGAAAAAATAACGGAAAATGGAAAAAAATTGGGCTATCACTAAAAGGTCTCCCTTCGGGAATAATAATAATAATAATAATAATGGTATGAATGTACTAAAACCACAAGCTGGCCTACACAGATTTAACCCTTCTTGGTAACGTTGTTTTTCTGGATGTGTGTGAGTGTTTTTCCCAGGAGATGTGTGCGTCAGGGATTTTTAGTAACTTTGAGATCGTCCTATATATCAACAACAAACAACAGGTGTACATTCCCATGCTTGAGGGAAAAACCATTCAACGGATATGGGAAGACCTAACCTGGGTCACTTGTCGGTGCTGTACCCGACAGATAATATGGACAGTTTTAAATAGAAAAACCGTAATACCTTCTGTCATATGCTTTTCCGTTTGTTGCTAAGCTGGGGTTCGAATCCGCGGAAAGGCAATCCTAAAACTGCCAAATCAGGGCTCGTAGTTACTAGATACCGACGGATATAGTAAGATTCTTCCACCTAGATTTTTCTATGTATTAGATGGGTTAGCATGGGCCACCTCTGCTACCACAGATTATTTTTTACGGATGAATCCCACACCAACATGACCAGATGTACTGTAGGTCTCGTTACCTCAATCCCATTATCGACAGTGGCACTGAAGCAACACGAACAACATCTATAACAACAATACACACTGGTGAAACAATATTAATAAGGTCGTAGTGATTTAGCAGCTACGAGCGCTGACTTGGCACGTTTTAGGGCTGCCTTACAATGAATTCGAACCCCATCCATTTCCTGAGGGGACCTTCTTTACTGGATGAAGATACAAGATAGCTATGAAGATACAAGTAAGATAGCTATGAAGATACAAGTAAGATAGCTATGAAGATACAAGTAAGATAGCTATGAAGATTCAAGTAAGATAGCTATGAAGATACAAGTAAGATAGCTATGAAGATACAAGTAAGATAGCTATGACGATACAAGTAAGATAGCTATGAAGATACAAGTAAGATAGCTATGAAAATACAAGTAAGATAGCTATGAAGATTCAAGTAAGATAGCTATGAAGATTCAAGTAAGATAGCTATGAAGATACAAGTAAGATAGCTATGAAGATTATAAGCAACGGCGTAGAAACAAACTAATGCACATGACAGAAGATATTAGGCTTTTCTAGATGAAGTTCGTGTTACCATTATCAACATATGAAGAGACATGAACTAGAGGCACAGGAGCTATACTTCAAAACGCTCTGAGTCCTTCCGTCCAAAAAAACGTACATGAGCTATAATTCAACCCTTCCATGGAGGCCCGGAAACTTTAGTTGTAGCTAAACACTCAAAAAGATTATATAAACCTTGTTTTTTAAACCACTCTCAAAAGGCTCCAAAATCTATTAATTAACAACCTCAAGAGACACAGGTGCTGTTTATCAACACCCTCAAGAGGCTCAGGAGCTGGAACTCAACCCAGTCTAACACTGTTAATGTATGAGGCAGTGTTGTGTTAGTGTCTCAAGGATGTCACGAAAACCACAGTGACCTTTATTAAACCACTAGAGTGACCTTTATTAAACCACTAGTGACCTTTATTAAACCACTAGTGACCTTTATTAAACCACTAGTGACCTTTATTAAACCACTAGAGTGACCTTTATTAAACCACTAGAGTGACCTTTATTAAACCACTAGAGTGACCTTTATTAAACCACTAGAGTGACCTTTATTAAACCACTAGAGTGACCTTTATTAAACCACTAGAGTGACCTTTATTAAACCACTAGAGTGACCTTTATTAAACCACTAGAGTGACCTTTATTAAACCACTAGAGTGACCTTTATTAAACCACTAGAGTGACCTTTATTAAACCACTAGAGTGACCTTTATTAAACCACTAGAGTGACCTTTATTAAACCACTAGAGTGACCTTTATTAAACCACTAGTGACCTTTATTAAACCACTAGAGTGACCTTTATTAAACCACTAGAGTGACCTTTATTAAACCACTAGAGTGACCTTTATTAAACCACTAGAGTGACCTTTATTAAACCACTAGAGTGACCTTTATTAAACCACTAGAGTGACCTTTATTAAACCACTAGAGTGACCTTTATTAAACCACTAGAGTGACCTTTATTAAACCACTAGAGTGACCTTTATTAAACCACTAGAGTGACCTTTATTAAACCACTAGAGTGACCTTTATTAAACCACTAAGTGACCTTTATTAAACCACTAGAGTGACCTTTATTAAACCACTAGAGTGACCTTTATTAAACCACTAGAGTGACCTTTATTAAACCACTAGAGTGACCTTTATTAAACCACTAGTGACCTTTATTAAACCACTAGAGTGACCTTTATTAAACCACTAGAGTGACCTTTATTAAACCACTAGTGACCTTTATTAAACCATTAGAGTGACCTTTATTAAACCACTAGTGACCTTTATTAAACCACTAGTGACCTTTATTAAACCAATAGCATTTAAAGTAAAAATAAAAAACTTATTTTGCGGACTTAAGTATCTCCCAAAAAGGAATACTTACAGTAATTATTTTTTTTATTTCATCTGAGGTTTCGAGTCGATAACTTGAAAATGTCTCTTCTGATCGGCTTCAAACTTTTAATACTAATGTGCCTTAGGGAAAGGTCCAAATTTTTACTGATCATTTATTATAAAAAAATCACAAAAACTATCAGTGCTTAAATGACGCTGGGTCAAGGTCACGGACTCAGTTTATTAGATTTTTAATAAATTTACTGAAAAATCTCGTTAATAGAACATATGTTGGGAGTGAGAAATACTATTTAATTTCTTCAGAGTATTTATTATTACATTTTATTTTAAATTGAGTCAAATTCTTCCAGAATACTGTATATCATATTTCTGATTTTTTTTTATTGGTGTTCATACATTAAATATCCCGCCAAGGGACGTATCTTGATTTTTTTTTTTTTTCTTGCTACTGTATCACCCTTACGGGTTTAACACTTTCCAAAGATAAATATTGGATAAATGTAGATATAAAAGGTTCCCATGGACATGGATTACGAGGCTTTTCTAGGCAGTTTCCCAGATCAAAACGCCACCATCCGTGACCCTAAACTTACAAGGGTTCTCAACCTGGCGTAGGTACACACTCAGGGTCCAGCGTAGGTACACACTCAGGGTCCAGCGTAGGTACACACTCAGGGTCCACGAAGGGATTTACTTAAGTTATTTTATTAAATTTGTGTTGTTACTGGCAATATTGATTTGTTTTTTAAATGTATTGAATTATTAATTTTACTTCATCGTTTTCTAAGCATAATGTTACTTTGAGAGTTGTGTTAAATTCAGAAAATTTTGATGTACTCTACTAGGTAAGTATGACTTTTACTGGAATAAACATCTGACCTCCTTCCTTGTTTTTCGTGTTACTTGGCAAACTACAAAATCTAATTCTTTTAATAAAAGTGACAAGGCTTTTTTAATTTCAACATGGCATAACCGCGTTAACAACAAAATCTAAATTATTCTTTCTCCGTCTTTATCTCGGATATTATTTTTCGAAAGTCGTTTTTTCCTCATCTTTACAGAGAATTACGCGGTTAATATGACAATACGTCAAGGGGTCCACACTCGCCATGTTTGGAAACGACTGGGAGGGTCTAAAACATAAATTCGATCATCTTTTTATTACATTGTTTTCATTATGCTAATGTTTACACAGGGATTCCCCTTCACCACATTTCCCTTCCTTATTAAACATTTCAGTGTTCACTAAAAGAGAATCACGCCACATAGTCAACACTAAAACATCCTGAAATATATTCTTCTTTCTTAAACCTATTCGGTAAGTAAGTTTATTCAGGTATACACAAATACAGTTACATAGATTATCATACATAGCAGCATATGTGTAAAGAACTTAGGATAACCCAAAAAAGTCAGTGACTTATTTCCATTGTGGCAGAACATCATGGCATCACGCCCACTGATGTAAGGCTCGTAATATGTGCAGGAAAAATATTCTTAAGATTGACTCACAAAATCGTAGTGACACGATTGCAAACAAACCCTACCACGGGTGGGTTTAGAACCCTCGGTCAGAGAAACTCCAGAACGACGCGTTAGCCACTGGGCCAGCTGGCTACAATAAGATTCATCCAACTAGGGTTCAAGCCCCACCCGTGGTATGGTTTACTCTTAAGATCCTAAGGATCTTAAAGAAATCATTAGGAGACTATAGAATTATGATGGTCGGCAGCAGTAGAATATAGCATCGTTAAGAGCAGTGTCATCACCGTCGCCCTGAGGTTCCTCAACCCGGGTCTGTAAGCCACAGATAACTTCACCTGAAAAGCGTCAACAGACACCATTCATTAATAAATGAAGAATATGTGTTGCTCTGAAAAACTCAGCCTATTAGACTGAAGTAAATATTACATAATATTTAAATGACTTGTCATATCGTAAAAGTAACATAAAAGGATTTTTTTTTTTTTTTTTTTGGGGGAGAGGTGGCACTGATAACGACTGTGTAACTTGACTCGCAAACCCAGGGCCACCAGTTCAGTCCCCATTATTTCTTACACAAATTATAAAAAAAAACGACAATAGTTTATGTTAATTGTATTTTAGATTAACATTTGGTATCTAGGCTGTGCATTATCTAGTGTACAAAACAAACAATTTATAAACACCTCGTTAATGCCAATATACAGATTAATTGCATTTAAGGAAAATGTGATATTACAAGAGACTTTCATGGATCAGCGTTGTATGTTAAAGATAAATGAAAAAAAAATCATTAAAGCTAATTTAGATTATTTGTATCATCATAAGAAATTGTCTTCTCTTCGCATTAGGCTGTTATCTACAGTTAAGATCTGAAAACTATTCAGTTTATTAATACCAGAACCTGGATTCAAAATATATTGTATATTTATACTTAATGTGGAAAATTTTGATAATTTTTCCTGCAATTTGTGTGTAAGAATTGATGGGAAAACAGAAGCATAAATAGCAGGAGTCCTCAGGCTGTTCTTCAACTCTATATATCTTTGGTTAGGCCTCATTTACATTATGCTGCACAGTTCTGGTCACCGTATTACAGGACGATGACAAAGTTGATCCCATGTATCAGAAATCTTCCCTATGAGGATAGATTAAGTGCTCTGAATCTACACTCTTTAGAAAGGCGTAGAATTAGGGAGGATATGATTGAGGTGTATAAATGGAAAACAGGAATTAATAAAGGGGAGAATTGGACATGCCTCGCATGGGCCAGTAGGCCTGCTGCAGTGTTCCTTCTTTCTTATGTTCTTAATACGATTGCTGATTTTAAGACACATATGCCTCAGTCTAAATCTTTTTCCATATTAAATTCCATGAAAGATACCAACAAATTTAATCCAATTAAAACTTTTTTTGCCGGCTTTGTCATAAATCAAACTTGGTTTCTCAAGAGATGGCGTTTCTTGTAGGGTCGCGTCACTTGTGGTCGCGAACCTAACCATGGATTTTCTTTTTGGTAGATCACTTCTCTCCGTGTCTCGTTGACAGAGTCCTAGTTACTGGTCAGGTGTGTAATGTGCAAAGAATTTGAAGATGTTGCAGTTCACACAAAGCTCACAGCTATGATTCATTGCAATGAAGGAGAAAACCTCTGTGACTTGGCAGTAGGACTTCCATGCAGACCTCTTACCCCTTTCCATAGAGGACAACGAGAGTATCACAGCTTGTGATGCTGATGAGCATGGCCTGGACTTTTTTCTCCTAGTCCATGAACGATATTATTAAAATACGGATGTGTGAAATTGCTTCCGGTAACGAAGACTACCCACTGTTCGCAGATGATGTGAAATTAATGAGGAGAATCACATCGGAGGAGGACCAAGCAGGACTTCAAACAGACCTGGACAAGCTTGACATCTGGTCTAGCAACTGGCTTCTCGAATTCAATCCCACCAAATGCAAAGTCATGAAGATCGGAGAAGGGCAAAGAAGACCGCTGACAGAGTACAGGCTAGACGGACAAAGGCTACAAACCTCGGCAAAGGAGAAAGACCTTGGGGTGAGTATAACGCAAAGCACGTCTCCGGAGGCACACATCAACCAGATAACTGCGGCAGCATATGGGCGACTGGCAAACCTAAGATTAGCGTTCCGTTACCTTAACAAGGAATCGTTCAAGACACTGTACACCGTGTACGTCAGGCCCATACTAGAATATGCAGCACCAGTCTGGAACCCACACCTGGTCAAGCACGTCAAGAAACTAGAGAAAGTGCAAAGGTTTGCGACAAGGTTAGTTCCACAACTCAGGGGTCTGTCCTATGAAGAAAGGTTGAGGGTCAGAGGAGACATGATAACGACATACAAAATACTGCGGGGAATCGACAAGGTAGACAGTGACAGGATGTTCCAGAGAGGGAACACAGAACCAAGGGGACACAACTGGAAGATGAAGACTCAGATGAGTCAAAGGGATGTTAGGAAGCATTTCTTCAGCCACAGAGTAGTCAGGAAGTGGAATAGTCTAGAGAAAGATATAGTGGAGGCAGGAACCATACATAATTTTAAGACGAGGTATGATAAAGCTCATGGAGCAGGGAGAGCAAAGACCCAGTAACGGACAGCGAAGAGGCGGGGCCAGGAGCTGAGTCTCGACCCCTGCAACCACAATTAGGTGAGTATAATTAAGTGAGTACATGTTTGTAGCCAGACATACTGTCGCGTCAGCACATCACTGAGCTCTTCGACCAAGATCACAACTTCGGTGTCTACTGTTCTAATCAAGCAGGTAGATAAACCACAGTTCATTACATCGTAAAGTTCAATCAGAATTCGAACGCGTTTTCCCGTGATTGTAAGGGGGTATTCTTTCATCCCTTCCTTTAGAGACCACTCCTTTTCCAGAGGTGATGACAACTTCATTTTCCAGAGGTGATGACAACTTCATTTTCCAGAGGTGATGACAACTTCCTTTTCCAACGGTAAGTCCATGCTTGCAATCTTGCTAGAGAAGAAATCTAAGACTTCCTACTTGTTTGGCTCCAGCATGAATTCCTGTTCCAGATTTTGTACTGGCTCGCTACCTTCCAGTAAATATCTTGGTTCCTATTCTGTTTTGTTCACATTAATGTTGCTGGTAATGTGCCCTGTCCCACGACAACCCTAGTAGATCAGTTCAGTTATTTCATGATTAATGGAAGGAGAACCTCATCTGCACATTGAAAGTAGTGATGCTGCGAGGTGAAAAAAGCTGCACGACAGCTGCACCATCTTGGTGCTTTGCTGAATGTTTTTTTCTGATCTTAATGTTAAATGAACTTGAATGATCTGGCAGCTGGATTATGGGATGCATCACTAAACATATCGCCAAAACAAACCTCTCTACCAGCCTTAGCTTTTTCGAAATCAAATACCAAAGGAGGATATGGTTGATTTTCATTCTTCAAAAATATCTCCATGTCTGATTCGCTGTTCTGTACCACAGTTTATAAACCGGAGGTGATGTCCACATCTGACTTAAGTATTAAGATTTGATCAGCAAGTTTGGCCTGGATCTTGAGTGCTGGAGATCTGAACAATAGAGGAGGGGCGATCTACCAGCAATGTCTTGCGGTAGTTGTTGGACTGATCTTTTACCTAGTGTTTCTACTATGTGGACTCTACTGGCCATTGAGAAAGGAATTGCTAAGGTCACTGACGACCTTAACCAGACTCAGAGTCTGCTGTATTTTTTGTAATCTTCTGGTGATGAGGTTCGTCTTTTAGTATAATTTTCTCTCTCAAATATATTCAGAAGCCCAGCATCCTCATGGTCGGCTAACTTCCAGTTCTTGAAGAGAGATGGATTATCTGAGAGTCCTACAGCACCCCCCAAATCCTTGACCATGTCACTGTTTTCCCTCATAAGCTTTATCTATTGGGATCTTAAAAAAAATATATATATATAGTAGTCTTTGAGATAACTCAGCGGCCATTCTCCACGAATTCCTTCCTGAAAGCCAGGAAAAGAGTTTCCAGGAAGACTCCATGCCATGTTGTGTTCTCTGTCAGCTCGGACGAATGAATTCCAGAATTTCCATAATAGTTTTGACGTAGATTCTCTTTCCGATGTCATACAAATAAAGAACGTTTTTTTTATCGGAATGACCCAAAATAACCTAGCTCACCAGACTTCAGTTTGAAATTTATGTATTGGCGCTAAATAACACGAGACAAATTCTAGTGATTTTGTTTGGTTTGTCCAAAAGTTTTGAAAATATAGACCACGGAACGGGTGGGATTTGAACCCATGGCGAGTGAGTCGTAAAAGTCCAGGCCAGTGTGTTGACCACTGACCTGGCTAATACCACCATGACAGTGTTATTAACGGCGTGGAACACAGCAGATTATGACAGTAGCTACTTACTACCAGGACGGTGTTGTGGATGGTGTGTGACTTACAACACATGATGACAGTAGCTACTTACTACCAGGACAGTCTTGTGGATGGTGTGTGACTTACAACACATGATGACAGTAGCTACTTACTACCAGGACAGTCTTGCGGATGGTGTGTGACTTACAACACATGATGGAGTACATGCTCACTACCAGGACAGTGTGTGGAACGGTGATGTACTACTAGACAATGTTGTGGATAGTTGCTACTTCCTCTGAGACAGTGTTGCATGGTGAACTTACCACTAGGACAGTACTTCACCGCTCATGGAGCCAACCGGTACCACCTGACCAGTACACTTCTCCGGGACAGTCTTGCGGATGGTGTGTGACTTACAACACATGATGGAGTACATGCTCACTACCAGGACGGTGTTGCGAACAGTAGATACTTACTACTAGGACAATGTTGTGGATAGTTGCTACTTTCCTCTGAGACAGTGTTGCATACAGTAGACACTTACCACTAGGACAGTACTTCCAGCCGCTCATGGAGCCCCAACCGGTACCGCCACCATTGTACACTTCTCCGTTCTGGCAGAGCATTTCTAGGTCGTTAGCGGCTGTGTCGTCGCCTCTACCTTGAGCATTCTCAATACGCATTCTGATTGCCCTAAAGAAGCCTTTGCTGCATTCTCTTTTGGCTGTGAATAGACGTTTATGAATGTAATTATATGAATTATTATATTTTCAATAATTTATATTTCAGGCAACTGAATACAGCGAGCGTATTGTTACCAGTGTAAATTGTTAAAAAAAAAAAAAAATAGTTACGTATCTATCGACAAGTGCCTTTGACAACTGGTAACTAACAGGCATACACACGCGCGTGCACACAAACTAACACATACACAGTGTGTGTGTGGGAAATCGATCTGACGACACTGGAGGACAGGAGAGATAGGGGGGATATGATAACGACATATAAAATATTGAGAGGAATCGACAAGGTGGACAGAGACGGGATGTTCCAGAGATGGGACACAGTAACAAGGGGTCACAGTTGGAAGTTGAAGACTCAGATGAATCACAGGGATGTTAGGAAGTATTTCTTCAGTCACAGAGTTGTCAGGAAGTGGAATAGTCTGGGAAGTGATGTAGTGAAGGCAGGATATATATATAGCTTTAAGAAGAGGTATGATAAAGCTCATGGAGCAGGAAGAGTGATCTAGTAGCGACCAGTGAAGAGGCGTGGCCAGGAGCTGTGAATCGTCCCCTGCAACCACAATTAGGTGAGTACAATTAGGCGAGTACGTGCACACACACACATATAGAAAGGTCGAGTGTCTATCCACAAGTGCATCTGACAACTGGTAACTAACACACATACAGGAGCTGTGAATTGACCCACGCAACCACAACTAGGTGAGTACAGCTAACACACAAAAGATAAACTTTGTAGACATTAGCATAATAGTGTACAACGATTGTTATGGCAGAAACATGATATAGTGTGTGTAGATCTAGCCTAGGATAATCTAGGATAACGTAATGGTAACCTAGGACAGCCTTTTTTAAGGAGCCGTGAGAGCAAACTATTGCTGTTTTAGAAGGCCCAGTATTTCCATTATATCTTCTCTTATCAACGCTGTTCTCTCCCACTTCCCTCCTGCTAATATTCATCTTCTCTCCCCAACACCTATTTTTTACATTTTGTATGTGATCAGTTCTACGTGATGGAATATGACAGAGAAACAGCTAGCTTTACTTCCCACTGTAACTATCATGTAACTATCATACGGAATAGTGTAGTAGCACTGTGGGTGTTCCCATAGTGTAACAATCATACAGAATAGAGAATCATGCTCTGTGGCTGTGTTCAATTTTGTAAAATACAGGAACTGGGAGGGTGGCCTATAGTAGTTACACTAGTATTATACTAGTTCTAGTAGTCTGTCCATCAGTTAGTGAGATGACTATGGTCTGTCGTGGGGGGCTGTGGTCTGTCGTGGGGGCTGTGGTCTGTCGTGGGGGCTGTGGTCTGTCGTGGGGGGCTGTGGTCTGTCGTGGGGGGCTGTGGTCTGTCGTGGGAGGCTGTGAACCCTCCCGGCACCCATGATACAGACTCGCACATAATAATATCTTTATTTACTACAAGTACATGTACAAGGTATACAGTCCTAGCTGACACCAATGACATACTACTATATAGAAAGCCGCTTGTTATGCTGAGCATTTCGGGCAAATTAGGTCAGTCTTGTCCCAGGATGCGACCCACACCAGTCGACTAACACCCAGGTACCTATTTTACACTGATGGGTGAACATGGACAGCAGGTGTCTTATTGAAACACGTCCCTAATGTTTCTCAGCCGTACCGGAGGAGATTCGAACTACGGACTTCAGTGTGTGAGCTGAGTGCGCTAGCGACCAAGCTACGGGACTATGGCCTACGAGGACGACACTGGAGCACAGGAGGGACACGACAATGACATATAAAATACTGAGAGGAAATGACGAGGTGGGTAGAGACAGAATGTTTCAGAGATGGGACACAGCAACAAGGGGTCACAATTGGAAGTTGAAAACTCAGATGAGTCACAGGGATGTTAGGAAGTATTTCTTCAGTCATAGAGCTGTTAGGGAGTGGAACAATCTGGAGAGTGATGTAGTGGAGGCAAAATCCATACATAGCTTTAAGAAGAGGTATGATAAAGCTCTTGGAGCAGGGAGAGAGTGGATCTAGTAATTACCAGCGAAGAGGCGGGGCCAGGAGCTGTGAATCGACCCCAACAACTACAAATAGGTTAGTACAAATAGGTGAGTGTACACACACACACACCACAGACTACAATCAACAGGTCAAATGTCCATCGACGGGTGCCCTTGACAACTGGTAACTAGCTAACACACAGCAACAGACCAAGTGTCTATCGAAAGTGCCCTTGACAACTGGTAACTAACACACGAACAGACACACATATATTTCACTTGGTGTTAGCAAGATGGTAATGGTTATGACAGTGAGGCAAACTCTTAGTTCCTCGGAGAAAACTATGACAACTAAGCACCAAGAGTTCACGACTTAACGTGAATGTTGTCATACACTGTGTGTGCTTGCAGGGGTCGAGTCTTAACTCCTAAGTATGTGTGTCTGTGTACTCACCTATTTGTGGTTGCAGGGGTAGATTCCCAGCGATTAGTGTGCGTGTGTGCACGCGCGCACACAGGTAAATATTTACAAAATAAAAACAGGATGGTAGAAGTATTCAAATAGAACAATTATAATACACACACACTAATATATATATTTATATATATATATATATATATATATATATATATATATATATATATATATATATATATATATATATATATATATATATTATCATTTAGTTGGGTTTGACTGACCTTTCCATGTACCCCAGGGACCGAAGGAAGAGGCAACGGTGCCCACTTCACGGTCGTTTGTAGTGGAGCGACAGTAGAGCTGGATGCCGTTCATAGCTGTGTCGTCTCCATCGATCGAGTCTTCCACCTTTAGCAGAAAATAACTTACTGCTAGCCATATCACTGAGTGGATAATATATGTTAATTTAACTAGTGTTAGATTTAGTATTGTTCGACATTTCGATTTACCCATCAGCCATATTCAGATCTAAATGTCTGAAGTACATACTTTTTAACACACACGAAACTCGCTTGCAAAGCTTTAAGCAGAACGAAACAGCTAGATGTTTGCAATCATGTCATTACGATTTCGTGAGTCTAGATGTATATCGGTGGCTGCGCGATCCGCGAAAGGTATCTCCGAACTGCATAACCCCAGCCCCACGGTACGTCAGTGTATGCGAACATATAGTAGAGAGTGGTAAAAGCTTCTGATGCAGTTAAATATTGTGTTGAGGATTTGATGTGAATCAAATGAAAGATTTACAAGTTATCACAATAAAAGCGGCAATTTAGGACATACACAATCCACTAAGAAACATCAACTCAGAAGCCAAACTAAATAGGGTTTCCCTTTTTATCTCAGACCAATATCCTAAAATACACCAGCACATTAATAATAATCTTTATTTCAACAAGTACATGTCAGCTAGGCCTGTATACCTTGTACATCAATGACATACTACTATATAGAAAGCATCTTGTTTTGTAGAGCATTTCGGGCAAATTTGTCCTAGGATGCGACCCACACCAGTCAATTAATACCCAGGTATCCATTTTACTGTTAGGTGAACAGACACAGCAGGTGTTTTAAGGAAACACGTCCTAATGTTTCCACCCGTAATGAGGATCGAACCGCAGAACTTAATGCTTGAGCTGAGTGCGCTACCAACGGAACTACGAGACAAATTTTGTGTGTTGATATGGCACTCTGAAATTCTCGCAGGAAAACCCGTATTTAAATTTTCCTCACTTTCCTACAAGAAAAAAAGAAATTTGGACCTACACACCCGAAAATCAATCCAAACTTTTCTCTAAAGTAGGACTGAGCAGCTTCTAAGGTTCAAGTATATGTGTAAATAATTAAGTTTTATTTAAGCGTAAGGTATATATGATTTTATTTGACAATGGTCTTGAGAGCACGCAGGTGATATGTCCACATAAATTTACATTAAGTAGATATAACCCAAAATAACCCAATAAGCCAAATATTGTGACTTATTTCCAACCAGAAGAAACATTCTCCAGTTATTTCTCAGAAGCCAATTTGATTAATAAAATTGGCACATTAATTAAAACTTACACAACCTAAAAATCAAGGCGAAGTTTCCTTTGAGGAAAACACATCGGCACTAAAAGTTTAACGCCAACCAGAAGAGACATTCTCCAGTTATTTCACAGAATCCAACAAAATTTGCATTTAGACAAGCGTTCAGCACTGAAAGTTTCAAGTCTATTAGAAAAAGATATTCTCCAGTAATTGCTCTGAACCCAACGATTCAAAGTTTTTTTAACACTCATTAAAATATAAAATTTGATCCTAAACAGTCTACACTTGCAAGGTCTCATTCTTCCTATAGAATGTATCAGTGTTAATATTTTGAAGTCAATAAGACGAGGCATTATTTATTTATGGTGGGGATATCAATATCGATTTTTATTTAATAAAGTTAGCAAATTTGGACTAGGGGAGGCTATTAACAACACGAAACTTGCTTTCTGTGGAAAACACACTAGGGCTGAAATTTGAAGCCGATCGGAAGAGGCATTCTTCAGTTATCGCACAGATTCCAAAGTTGCCCTGTTTTATATATAAAAAAAAATTAGCGCAGTGACAAATTCGCCCACACACTGAACTTCATGGGTACCATCATGGACGTAATATGAATCAGCATTGAATATTGAAAGCATTCAGAAGAGGACAACTCAAAGATTATATTTGCTTACGAGTCGTTCGTGTGTGTATTGAAAGTTACTTGCTGGCGTTTTTTGGAAGTAAGAAGCACGAATGTTACAGTTTTAGCTGGTTCTCATTCGACCTCAAGTCTCTCCAAATTAAAAGTAACCTCAAGTGAAGATAACAAACAAATACTTTTTCTGAGTTACAATGCGGAGTTTAGTCAAGTAACTTCACTCAAGTAACTTCAGTCAAGTAACAGCACTCCATACAAAGACTAGCCAGAATTTTGACAAATTTGCCATAAAGTATATTAATATACTTATGTTCATCTATTATTATTTTTATTTTGCTTACCTTGATGATAAATGCGGAGGCATAGCTGTTTTGGGGACAATACCGTGCTGCTGAATCGAAGGTTCCCCACGACATCCCATTGTCAGGTGTGATGAACCCACCCTCGACAAGCACCGCGCCTGTGTACGTGGGTACATGTAAGCTGGAGAGCATTTGGCCTTAAAAAATCATTATTTTTATTATTGAACTTTATCATCGTGTAGGAAGCTTCATTGTGAGGCATGATCCTTGATAATGTAAGATGGAAGAAAAAATTAAGATTGATAACGGAAGAGGCAGGAAAAAATGCAAAGAAGGACGCAGAAGAAAATAAGAATCGAGGCGTGAGTGCTCACACACACACACACACACACACACACACACAATTAGGTGAGTACACACACACACACACACTCACACTAACTCACACACACACACACACACACGAAATGATGTACTACATAACAACAAAATGCAAGGAGGCAGAGGAAAGGTTTGTTCCCAAGGGCAACAGAAATAATGGGAACACCAGAACGAGCCCTTGGTTTACCCGAAGGTGTAGGGAGGCAAAACCTAAGTGCAATAGAGAAAGGAAAAAGTACAGAAGGCAAAGAACCCAGGAAAATAGAGATTAGTAGAAGAGCCAGAAAAGAGTGTGCACATATAAGGAGGGAGGCCCAGCGACAGTACGAAAACAACATAGCATCGAAAGTCAAGTCTGACCAGAAACTGCTGTATAGCCACATTAGAAGGAAGACAACAGTCAAAGACCAGGTAATCAGGCTGAGGAAAGAAGGTGGGGAGCTCACAAGAAACGATCAAGAGGTATGCGAGATTTAAGGAAGTATTTACAGTAGAGACAGGAAGGACTCAGAGAAGACAGAACAGAGGGGGACACCAACAAGGGATATACCAACAAGTGTTACATGAAATGCACACAACTGAGGAGGAGGTGAAGAAGCTGCTAAGTGACCTTGATACCTCAAAGGAAGTGGGACCGGACATCTCTCCGTGGATCCTTCTTAGAGAGGGAGCAGAGACGCTGTGTGTGCCACTAACCACAATTCTCAACACATCCCTTGAAACTGGTCAACTACCTGAGGTATGGAAGACGGCAAATGTAGTCTCCATTTTTAAGAAAGGATACAGAAACGAGGCACTAAACTATAGACCAGTGTCACTGACGTGTATAGTCTGCAAAGTCATGGAGAAGATTATCAGGAGGAGAGTGATGGAGCACCTGGAACGGAGCAAGATTATAAATGACAACCAGCACGGATTCATGGAAGGCAAATCCTGTGTCACAAACCTTCTGGAGTTTTATGACAAAGTAACAGAAGAAAGACACGAGAGAGAGGGGTGGGTTGATTGCATTTTCTTGGACTGCAAGAAGGCCTTCTTGCAGTTCAAGAGGATCAGGCGCATGTGACAGGAAGGGCACTACAATGGATCCGAGAATACCTGACAGGGAGGCAACAACGAGTCATGGTACGTGATGAGGTATCACAGTGGGCGCCTGTGACGAGCGGGGTCCCACAGGGGTCAGTCCTAGGACCAGTGCTATTTTTGGTATATGTGAATGACATGATGGAAGGGATAGACTCGGAAATGTCCCTGTTTGCAGATGATGTGAAGTTAATGAGGAGAATTAAATCAGATGAGGATCAGGCAGGACTACAAAGAGACCTGGACAGGCTGGACGCTTGGTCCAGCAACTGGCTCCTCTAATTTAACCCCACCAAATGCAAAGTCATGAAGATCGGGGAAGGGAAAAGAAGACAGCAAACAGAATATTGGCTAGGTGGCCAAAGACTGCAAACCTCCCTCAAGAAGAAAGATCTTGGGGTGAGTATAATACCGAGCACTTCTCCGGAAGCACACATCAACCACATAACTGCTGCAGCATATGGGCGCATGGCAAACCTGAGAATAGCGTTCCGATACCTCAGTAAGGAATCGTTCAAGACACTGTACACTGTGTACGTCAGGCCCATATTGGAGTATGCAGCACCGGTTTGGAACCCACACCTGGTCAAGCACGTCAAGAAATTAGAGAGTGCAAAGGTTTGCAACAAGGCTAGTTCCAGAGCTAAGGGGACTGACTGTCCTACGAAGAAAGATTAATGGAAATCGGCCTGACGACACTGGACGACAGGAGGGTTAGGGAAGACATGATAACGACATACAAAATACTGCGTGGAATAGATAAGGTGGACAGAGACAGGATGTTCCAGAGATGGGACACAGAAACAAGGGGTCACAATTGGAAGTTGAAAACTCAGATGAGTCAAAGGGATGTTAGGAAGTATTTCTTCAGTCATAGAGTTGTCAGGAAGTGGAATAGTCTAGCAAGTGATGTAGTGGAGGCAGGAACCATACATAGCTTTTAGACGAGGTATGATAAAGCTCATGAAGCATTGAGAGGACCTAGTAGCGATCAGTGAAGAGGAGAGGCCAGAAGCTGAGTCTCGACCCCTGCAACCACAATTAGGTGAGCGCGCACACACATTTGTAGTATTTTCTTGGATGAAATAGATTAGTTAAAAGCTCGAGATTACAAAGACAAAAGCCAGCTGTTGTTTCTGTAACCTCGAAGCCAAAACTGTCTCAACAATGTTTATTCCTACATGAAAATCAAATCAAACAACAATAATGCTAAATGGTTAAATAACTGACTAAAGAATCTAGTGGGTGAGAAAAACAGATATTTACAAGGCGCATCAAAAGATGATGGTGTCGCCTTCATAAAAATTATGGTAGAATAAACATATGTCAAAAAAGGGGCAAGGATATAGTGAGGAAAATAAATAATGGAGTCAGTTTTGTAGGAGAGTGAAAGACCAGTCCTAAATTATTATTCCAAGTACTGCATATAGGACGAAGATTAAGGGGAAAAAAAACTGGTTCACTATTACTGAATTCTAGCATTTACATATCTGGAATAAAAATAAGCTTAGTATCATTAACTTATACAGCTACATTGTCAATTAGGTGTCTACAGCAACCCTGTACCTAGTGCACTTAGAACAAATATATAACGATTTCCATTAAGGTGACTACAAAACAGTGAACTGTATGCAGACTAAATTTTCAACCGTCATAGGTTTAACTTCAAGTTAATTTAGACTAACTTAGGCTATGTCGGGATTTGAATAATTCTGGCTACGACATTCCAAATGAACTACTGCAGTGAAGAACACTGAACAGCAGGGTACTTGCCTGTGATGCAGAGAAGTGCCAGTGTGACCTTCATCCTTGCCACACCTGTAATGTAATGTATCCATCACTGAATAACACTAATATACCATCCTTCACTGAATGACACTAATATACCGTAGATTTTTATAATAGGATTTTGGTTTATAATAGCCACTAATTTAGTAGTAATTTTCAAATGTAATTTTCAGTAAATATTTTTTTTTATTCTTTCAGTTGTTATTTGGGCTATATTATTGAAACTTAGAGAAAACAATAAGAGTGAACACTCCTTCTCATACAACACAAAGTGGAAGAAATCGGACGAGAGGAAAAAGAATAAGGTCGAAATTTGTCATGCCTTCCCTTCACTGTTTGTTTATTAATGCAAATTTATGTCCATTTTTTATTATAGCACTGTGCTGCGTAACCTAAATGAGAAATTGCTCAAGATTCTTTGTAACTTGCTCAGCTATCAAAAATTTGGGGCCCAGTCCCTGGACCCATTATGTACCTCTGTAATCTTTTGACTACCGCCCACAGGATGGGTATGGGGTGCATAATAAAGATATCAAACTAAAAACTCTTTCTCATTCTTCTGCTGGCGCTGAATAACTGAGAATTAAGTGCTTTACGCAAATAAAATAATCAATTTCAAAGAGGAGAAGCGTGACCCTAACTATTTATCATGCAGTAAGGCCGTCTAGTCAGTTTCTGTAACATTGCTTCGCATTCAAATTACACCACACACTAAATAACAGTTCACTTCAACAGAGTGCCTGCACCGGTACAGATAGCGCTCACACCCACGTCTACAGTTGACGATGTCAGCTCATTGCCCATGACGTACTGAACTTCACGGAACAGTCATCACAAACTACAGACCAGTGTCACTGACATATATAGTATGCAATATCATGGAGAAGATTATCAGGAGAAGAGTGGTGGAGCACCTAGAAAGGAATGAGCTTATCAACGATGGCCAACACGGTTTCAGGGACGGGAAATCCTGTGTCACAAACCTACTGGAGTTCTACGACAGGGTGACAGCAGTAAGACAAGAGAGAGAGAGGGGTGGGTAGATTGCATATTCTTGGACTGTAAGAAGGCGTTTGACACAGTTCCACACAAGAGATTAGTGCAGAAGCTGGAGGACCAGGCAGGGATAACAGGGAAGGCACTACAATGGATCAGGGAATACCTGTCAGGAAGACAGCAGCGAGTCATGGTACGTGGCGAGGTGTCAGAGTGGGCGCAGGTGACGAATGGGGTTTCACAGGGGTCAGTCCTAGGATCGGTGCTGTTTCTGGTATTTGCGAACGACATGACGGAAGGAATAGACTCCGAAGTGTCCCTCTTTGCAGATGATGTGAAGTTGATGAGAAGAATTCAATCGGACGAGGATCAGGCAGAACTACAAATGAATCTGGACAGACTGCAAGCTTGGTCCAGCAATTGGCTCCTGGAGTTCAACCCCACCAAGTGCAAAGTCATGAAGATTGGGGAAGGGCAAAGAAGACCGCAGACGGAGTACAGTCTAGGGGGCCAGAGACTACAAACCTCAATCAAGGAAAAAGATCTTGGGGTGAGTATAACACCAGGCACATCTCCTGAGGCGCACATCAACCAAATAACTGCTGCAGCATATGGGCGCCTAGCAAACCTAAGAACAGCGTTCCGACATCTTAATAAAGAATCGTTCAGGACCCTGTACACTGTGTACGTTAGGCCCATACTGGAGTATGCAGCACCAGTTTGGAACCCACACCTAGCCAAGCACGTAAAGAAGCTAGAGAAAGTGCAAAGGTTTGCAACAAGACTAGTCCCGGAGCTAAGGGGTATGTCCTACGAGGAGAGGTTAAGAAAATTCGACCTGACGACATTGGAGGACAGGAGAAATAGGGGGGACATGATAACGACATATAAAATACTGAGAGGAATTGACAAGGTGGACAGACAGAATGTTCCAGAGATTGGACACAACAAGAAGGGGACATAGTTGGAAGTTGAAGACTCAGATGAATCACACGGATGTTAGGAAGTATTTCTTCAGTCACAGAGTGGTCGGGAAGTGGAATAGTTTGGGAAGCGATGTAGTGGAGGCAGGTTCCATTCATAGCTTTAAGAAGAGGTATGATAAAGCACATGGCGCAGGGAGTGACCCAGTAGCGGCCAGTGAATAGACGGGGCCAGGAGCTATGAATCGACCCCTGCAACCACAACTAGGTGAGTACAACTAGACGTGTTTCGGTGAGAGAGGAACCTCTCATATCCCAGTGATTTACCCCTTGTTCCAGGTACCTCAATAAAACACAGTATGGAGTACAACATAAATTTCTAATGCAATGAAGATTTGAAGCTAATCAGAAAACTCATTAAAATAGTTATCGCTTGGAATCTCATATCACTATCTTCAACGAGCCCCCTACACGGCCCATAACCAATTCTAACATTCCACAATGTTAGAAAGTTTAAAGCCACTCAATGTAGTTAAAGCAATGGAAATCAATATCCCAATTTATTTAATAAAACATAATATTAGATAGAGCTCACATAGCCCAGCAGCAATACGAAAATTCAAAATACACCAAAACTTTCAGTTTGAAGCAGCCCATAAATTGCATTCTCAAGTTATCACATGGGATAAAATATTTAGCAATTTTTTTTTTTAATAAAATAACAAGGCAGTTTCACATAGCTCATAACACTGTGAACTTTCTAAGTTTGAATTCAATAAGAAGAGGCATGATTAAGTTTTTTGCACACCTACACATTCCAATAACAGTCCTAATCTTCCTCTAAGTTACACTGATGCAGTAAGTTTAAAACCAATCAGCAGAGCCGTTATCAAGTTATCCCACGAAAACATTTAAGGAAGAAGAAATAAAAAGCTGTACCAGAGTTTATGACCGACTCTCCAGTAAAGCAGTACGAAACTGGTTGTATTTGCTTAGTAAGTTTATCTGGGTAAGAGGTATACATAAATACAATTCTCATACATAGTTACTTAGGATATCTTTGAAAGAAATCCCCTGTATCCCATAACTCCAACCCAAGAAACACAGAAGTTGTACCTGAAAACCCTACTGAAGTAGAGGAGCTGTAGTGAACTATTTTATGAGGCACAGACCTTCCAAGAAGTTGGAGATGGAAATCAGCGCCTCATTCTATTTGCATGAAAAATTATTCTTTTCCCAAGCATGTATAACTTGGATCTATGTTAATAAATAAAATGATAGTTCTGACCAGTTGCTAAACTCAATATTGATCAACACTGCCATGGGTGTAATAATTTTAATTTCACTTAAAATTTAGAGGAAACTTTAAACGACGTTTCGATCCCTTCTCTGTCATTATCAAGTCACAACCTACTAATGGCTCAGAACGGACCAAAATGTCGTCTATAGTTTCCCCTTAAAATTGTGAATTAGTTGGATCGAAATTTTGGTTTAGGTGTGGATCAGCTTGTTACCAGGATAGGCTGTTTCGATATGACTTATAGCGCACTTAAATTAGGCCTTACCAACGATAAATATACTACATATAGTTGTGGTACAATCTTGTGAGCTACCAAAAATGCTGAGTGACGGAATTCAGTGTTTGTGTCTATTACTCCAATTTCTGCATTTACAAGCGTCTAAAAAAATCCATTTAAATATGTCAGTGTTAAGACTCACCGTGTGGTTCAATAGATCAGAGCAGAGAACCAAGAGATGACAACGACTGGTCGACACAAGTGTGTTTGTGCTCTTAGCACGATGCATATATATACACGAGGAGGCTGTCGCAACCACATATCCTCCCCTCCCCACTAAGATAAACCTGAGTTACGTACTCACACTAATGTTCATTATAACCAATATTAATTAGTAAACGCTTCATACCTCTCTGAAACACTGAAATATTCAATAAAAAAAAAACTAGGTTTCCATGTGGGTTTTTATATGTGCGCTGTGTGACAGAATTATGCGACGTATTAAAATGTTGAAGAAGAATAACAACTGCTCCAACTTTATGATAAGGTTGTTGCTGGTGTTGGTTGCTGAGCGGAAGAGGCGTTGTATTATGATAATGCAAAACGTTTTGTTACAATATCCAATATTTCCTGTTGCAAAAATGGATGGATGGTTAATTGGGTTTCAAGCCAATCAACTACAGGTCACCACATACAGTGGTGACCTGTACTTAGCTCAGTGGTGACCTGTACTTAGCTAAGTGGTGACCTGTACTTAGCTCAAGTGGTGACCTGTACTTAGCTCAGTGGTGACCTGTACTTAGCTCAGTGGTGACCTGTACTTAGCTCAGTGGTGACCTGTACTTAGCTCAGTGGTGACCTGTACTTAGCTCAGTGGTGACCTGTACTTAGCTCAGTGGTGACCTGTACTTAGCTCAGTGGTGACCTGTACTTAACTCAGTGGTGACCTGTACTTACTCAGTGGTGACCTGCTTAGCTCAGGACTGTACTTAGCTCAGTGTGACCTGTACTAGCTCAGTGGTGACCTGTACTTAGCTCAGTGGTGACCTGTACTTAGCTCAGTGGTGACCTGTACTTAGCTCAGTGGTGACCTGTACTTAACTCAGTAAGGACGTGTCTAGTGTACTCTCTGTGGACTGAACCACCTTTGCTCTGTGAAGACTTTTCTACTGTGCTCTCAACAGTCAGATTAGGTTTATGGATAGAGGATAACAGAGGGTGTGTTATCCTGGGGCTGGGATGAAGGATATTGTTAAGGGCTGGACACACATGAGAGGTAATGGGGCAATCGTATTATCTGTCTCAGTGCTGGGGCAAGATGTTGGC